>VYZM01016400.1:299054-318464 GCA_013398915.1 Dromas ardeola | reverse complement strand
TTTTTTTTTTTTTTTTGCGCATCGCTCCAATCCATAACGCTTCCAGCGCTGTTCTTGCACTATCCGTGTAAGAGACAGTAAATAGCAGGCTCTAAGCCACGTGTTTGCTCCCTGGCGTTTTAGCAGGCTGATCATGACGAGTGATGGTTGAGTTCACGTCCAACCTCTTTCCCTCAGGTGGAAGAGAAACTCTTTTTATTTATTTATTTATTTTATTTATCCAACCACTAATTTGGGGGAAAAAAGTTTTAAGAACTTACAGTCCTTAAGACTGCCAACATCTTACCAATACAGCTGAAGCTAGACAGTGGGCTAAAACTACTCAGAGAATTGATGTTGCATCAACTATCTTTGCTCAAGCAAGCACTCTAAAAATGTGGTAATTGGGTGTGCAACAATACTATTCAATTTATTTAAGAAAATAAATATTGTGAAGGAAAAGTACTTGAAAAAATCTAAATCTATTTAAATTAGGTTTTGCAGAGCTCCCTAACCTTTGGAATTTTCTTTTTTGTAATTCCACTAATTTTTGATCACAGAAGTCACCATTGTGATAATCTAGCTTGACTTTTGCCTGGCATAGGCCATAGAACTTTAAAATTAGGTCTTCAGAGAGAGATAAATTATCAATAATTTTGGAAAGATTTTTTTGGGTGCTCTGAGCTCACCATTTTTCTCACCTTCAAGCTCTGTCTTTACCCGTTTGTCTAGCAAAGTCATACTCTTGGGATACAGTCCGTTCTTAATCATGGATTAAACTGAGATGGATAATACTGTAAAGGTTTTATTTTTACCAGCTGCAGAAACACTAATTAAACTTAATGGTGCAGAAGTTGATCGGCGAGCAGGTGTAGCTCAATTCGGTTTAAAAATTGTAGTCTCAGTTTCAATACATATTAATGCTGATAATTGTAATGTCAACAAAACACATAGGTCTGTGAGGAATGGAGTTTATGAACCTTAACGTCCTAAGAATTTGCATGTTCTTCAAGCTTTTGTTGCATGTAAGGAAGTTCTAGTTAGGAAGAAGACTTTTCTTGCAGTTGAAATATTTATAATATCTCTTGTTTGTGTGAATTTTGTGGTGCACTGTTGCAGATGAGCTCATGAAGCAGCTTCTGCCTCTGTGGAATACCTCCTTTGTCAGGCTCCTCTTCCCTGTCTGACTGCTTATCTTCTTATAAAAGCTTGAAGGAACTTAGTGTCTCTCAAGATTTCACCACCACCACCAAAACAAGCTTGAAATGCTGTTAAAAGATTAAAAACATTTGTGAAGGAAGGAGGAGGAAGAGGATTTTTTCAGACAGTGTGATGCATGGATTTAATTTGCATGTAAAAAATCCACTAAGGATAATACCTTCTAAGGAAGTAAAACACTATTACACTTTGAACTGTAATACAGAACCTTTTAAACAATTCAATAATGAGCAGTTACTTAAACAAAACAAAAAAAGCCTCAAAAGATGTTGGGGAAAAAACGACAGATATTAAGTACCTCCTCTCTGAATATAATCTTAAAGCTATAATAACTCTCATATTGCCCATTTGGCTGGAAAAGTTGCACTTTTTATTGTCACTTCAACCTTCCCCCATCTCTTAACAGGGCTTACTGTATGGGAACTGTATAACGAGGCCACAAACACTTAGTTTGTTAGGAGGAGTTATTGCACACTCATGGAGCAACTCAACTGAGCAGATGCAGAACACGTGGCAGGGCCTCTGATCCCAGGATTGTGCATATGAAACAAAGACCAGGACAAGAAGCATTGTACCTCCTTCTCTTTCCCAAGTTTCCAGTGTTGTTGGTGTGAAGTTAAAACTCGTTTGATCTCTGTCCCAGTGCAACTAGTGTTTCTTTCTGCATAGTGACACAACCTCACAATGGAGGAAAGAAGAAAGCCCCAGTCCCAGCATAGTTTGTCAGCAAACAGACAGAGAAGTCTCCTTAGAGGGAAGGTGACATGGGCTTGAACCTTCCACTGAGAGGATGCCCTGAACTTGAGCTTCCAGGTAGATTAATTTTTGTAACCACTAGCAAGTTAATTGGTAATAAATATTTCCTCTTAGAAAGAAATGGTCATGCAATACCAGACACCGCTTTGTCCTGTTGGGTCTTCAGTGCATTAGATGTGGATTGAAATACTTTGCTGTAACTTTGTCAGTTGCAGCTGAGTGACAAGATGAGGGGACAGATCCCTGTTTCTAGAACCTGACAGGTTTGGGGGTGAGCCAAGTCAGGAGTTACTCAGCACTATCAAACTTCTGCACTTTTAGGTATTTGCAAAAGCACAGCTCTTGGTGCGTGTCAAACTGTAGAGGTGTTTCCTTTAGATCTTAGACTTAAATGGCTCTAGGCTTTAATAACAGCTATATATAGGAATGAGTTTTGGATTGGGGCAGATGATAATTGCCTGAACGTTTTTGGACTTATTCCATGAAGCTTTTAACTTGTTTATAATGTATTTTTTGCATTACAAACCATAAACATAATGTGCTTACTGGTTTATATGACAATAACATTCAATTCTATTTCAGGGTTTTTGTTTTACCACTTCAGATATTTGACCTGCTGCAATTTTCAGCACAGAAATATGCTCCTGTGATCTTTTCATCTTATGAAGTTAGTCTAATTCTCTCTCCTCTGCAGTTTCTAGCTGTTAGTAAGTCTTGTTTGAATAGAGTGTTTCAAGTTATGATTTGTTTTCCACGTTTTAAATTAAATGTGAAATATATGACTTTGTATCCTTTATTTGGAGAAGTGTATTTAGCATTAATTTCATATTGATATTGACACATAATTCTATTTTAATTTTTTTTTAATATTAAGTTAAAAACAACTTCAGTTGACACAGCTTAATTTGTGCTTATTATTAAAGCAATACATGGAATTTTATGGCTATTGCAGCCTTGTTAATTAGAGGTAATCTGGTATTAACTTTGCTTTTCCACAATCCCTATATACTCTCTGTTGAAATTTCACACTTACAAATGCGGAAGTATATTTTCCGTGTGGAGGAAGTTTTTCTTTGTCTTGGTTGATCTCACTAGGGGACCCACTAGTACAAGAAATAAAGGATAAAAAGATTCAATGAATGGCATTTAAAATGAAGAGAAATACTGACTTAGAAATTTGAAAATATTAGTTGCCTTAATCTGCATTCTAGGTTATAAATTTAGTTTTGAGAACTTAGTGTTTTCTGGTCTCACTACATTCGGGCAAAGGGTGTTTTAAATATTTTTTTTCGTTATTTTAGCAATATTAGCCAGGGAACAAAGAAATAACTGCAATCATTAAGAATGGTAAAAGTGAAGAATTGTGGTAAAAATGGTAGCAAAAGTAAAAAAGGCTTTATAAAAAACAGCTTTTGATATTCTGGTCATCCCTGTACTGTTAAACAAATCTTAAATTTTGTATTGTTCAAAGTCTTATTAATTGTTTCATAGTAATTGCACTAGGAGTGCTAAAAGATATACTTTTGCTCTGAAAAAGCTCTACAGTTTTAACAGCTTCCAGTCAATGGAATGCATCAAAGCCAGAGTAAATTCCTACTCTCGACAAGTTTTTCAGTTTCATTTTTTTAACTATTTCTAAGTAAACAGTTACTGTATTGCAGATTCCAGGAAGACTAACAATCTTGTCTGTTTTGATAGCAGCAGCTTACAAAACTGTAAAACATAATGTAGTGTGTCTTGTCTTTTGTCGTGAACTGTCTAGTCAGCAAAGCTCTTAAATTTCTGCCCCACAGCAGGTTCTAATCTTACAGGTTCCTCCCTCCGTGGGGAAGTCTGTGGACTGTGAGGACTTCTAGGAGCAATGTTTTATCGGTCGTCTTTTGGAATTTTCTTAGGCAAGCTGAGAATAAATTGTTTTCAAAGCCATCTGATACATTATCAAAATGTAAAGTGCCTCATTTTAAACTGGTTCTTCAAGTGAAGAATCTGAAAAAAACAATCAGTGGTAGGGGTAAACTATAGTAGCCATTTAAGTCTTGTAAATGTCTCTGACTTGTAGAAGTATTGTCATTGCTAAATTCCTATTTCTTCATATAGTTACATTTTTGGGCTGGAGATTTTCTGGTTTTGTCCTCTTTTATGTGGAGCTACTGAGATTTAGGGGTGTATCAGAATGCCTGAAAATCAAAAGTTAATTGGAAAACAAACAAACAAACAAACCACCAAAAAACCTGTGGCAAACTCTATTCTTTAGACATGTTAGGAGACTTGATAATGCTCCATGTTTATCTCTGAGCTCTACAGTTTCTACTGTACTTGATGCTTACTTTTCATGAAGAATTCCTACCCTGTCTTTGTTGTTTAAGGTCAGCAATATGGGAGCAGAAAGAACCAATTCATTGTCCCACTCTTGACATAAAAAGGAAAAAAAAAAAAAAGACCTGTACTGTTAAACAACTTCTATCAATGACATGAAAGACAACATAAAAATACACCCTAAAGCCTACAGGCAATGTGAAAAGATCAAGAGATACTAGAGCACAAGACATCAACATAGGACAATCTGGATTGCCCTTTAGATTAGCTTCAAACAAAGGAATATTCTTCTGAGGCCAAATAAAAGCTGTGTAATTAGGACAAAGATAAGGTTTATTTCCTGACAGAAGGTGAGGGGTTCTCTGAAAGACTGAAGATGACATCGGGGATTTTTATATGTGCTGAGAAGAGAAAGTAATGGTGGATGATGAGCTGAAGGTGAGCCCCTGGTTTGACATCATGGCCAGGTGAACTAATGTAATCCATTGTTCCATGTTCATATCATCATTAAGCAGGAACAGAAAGCTTACCTTTTCATTTAGCACTAATGTATTTAGTAAACTGTATGAATATGTTACTTACTGTCTCTGTAGCTATAGACAGGATTGATTTGAAATTCTGATTTCAAATTTACTGGTTGATTTCAGTGGTAAAAAACTTGTTAAGCCTGAATGTTTTTATTTTGTGAGTATGTTCTGATCCAAACAAAACTTGAACTTGATTGGTCCTGTGGCCTGTGTGGGGCAGAAGGTCAAAACTAAATCATCACAATGGTCCTTTCTGGTCTTAAATATATTTACTGTAACTTTGTCAGTTGCAGCTGAGAGTCATTTTTAATACTTCTGTGGTCTTTCTTCTAATAGTAACAATTTGAATGGTTTAACATAGTCCTACTGCTTCCACGGATACTAAAGGGATCCTGAGTGTTAATGGCAATACTGCCACTGGCCTGCTATTTTAGAAGAATAGGTGAAAAACTTAGGAAGTTGCATACTTCACCACGGTAAGCTTCCCTTTTCCTTTGCTTTCCTTTTATGTTAGACATGGAACAGTAAAGAAACTCTGGGTTCTGTTACAGTAGTTACTTGATTCATTTTAAATCCCAGAGTAGCACAACCTAGCTCTCCCAAATTACCAAAGAACTGTTGCTTATGGTTTTGTAGCTGTAGACAAAACTGATCACTCTCTGTTCTCAACTATTCCTTCCATGACATGATACTTAAACCCCCTCCCTCCTCACTGTCCAACAGTCTGTCTCTTGAATGAGTCAGTTAACTTGTGTTCGTATTATGAAGTTCACTGGGTGTGAATAACCTCTAGCGTATGTGGTGATAAGCTTCAGGTTTGGACCATGTCTTTGCTTATTTTCATTGTTCTTTTGTCTTCTCATTCAAATTCAACACATTCTTGATTATTTTCTTTGTGATTTGATCAAAGGACAGTATAATAAACAGTGGACATCTTTGCAATTGCCTTTTTAGGTATGTTACTTCAAGTTTAAGTGGGCTAAGTATGTTCTTTTTTAATGTTTATGTAGTCGTCATCGTCCTCGCTGTCTTCACCACCATCCTCATCGCAGCCTCAGGTTAGCCACAGCAGAACGAAGGCTTCACCATTGTGTCACTCTGCATCCCTCTCCTGGGCCAAACGTAATCATGTAGGTCCTGCAAAGGCTACCAGTCCGTCAATCCGTCTTCGTCGTTGGCGGCCCTTGATACGCCTTCCATCTGTTGGGCTTCATTCTGTTGTAAGTGTAGTCCATCTTCAGTCTTTTCTTACTCTGACACGACTGGCCTTCTGCCATGTCCTCAAGGCATCATTTCAGTCCTCAAGGCATCATTTTTTGTTGGGGTCTTTTCTCAACCATTCTTAGGATTTCTTTCTTCCTTTATTTTTTCTTTTTTCTTTTTTTCTTTCCCCCATGTCAGACAGCAAAAGTACATCACTCCATGCTTTGCTGTCCAGGTATTTTTGATTCAATACACTTGCCAAATCATTTTCAAAGCATAGATGAAGTTTGCCCTTCATGAAGTGGCTTTTTTGTTTTTCGCCATAGGCTCCACATCCAGCCTCTTTTCACCTCATCTTCATGATCTTTCATTTGGATGTGCTAAACCAAGGGGCTTCTAATTCTTTGTCACATGCTATTATTTCTTCTGTGTTTGAGACCTGGTTTATGTGCTTGTATCCTAAACCTAGTCTCCTTTTCTGTCATTCTAAGTCTTGCTTAATGGTCCCTGAGTATTTCAGTAAAGATTAAATGTTTCCTGTAATCCCAAGGGGCTGCCTTACTTTCTCACTTGACATCTGTTTCTTTATCCAGTTTGTAGACATACATTCTAGTTGAAGGTGAAGACATTCTAGTAAGAAAAGCTTTTCATCAAATACCATACTTAGACTTTTTTCCTTCTTCGCCCTCAGGGCACAAATATATCTTGGAAACGTTAGAAAAAATTACATGCACAGAATAGCAACTATTTCTAAACTGTCCTGTGACCACCATCAGAACACTAAACTGAAAGAGTGGCCTAGGGGTATTTTATCCTGCTTTTAAGGAGCGATCACACTTTCAGTGCACGCAAAAAAAATCTTGATACGTAGAATTGAATGGTCTTAAATACAAAACTGGGACAGTGATTTTGGTTTTTATCATTCTTTGGTAATGACCACCTGTATTACTAGAAATTCTTATTTGAGATACGTGGATTTTTTACTGAGGTGAAATAATTATTCAGACCATGGTCCAAATAACTTCCTTTTTCATACAGATCTGTCTTTCCAGATATGGAAAGCCTTCTTAATGTTTTATTGCTATTAATAATTAGTGTTTAAATGCTTCCATTTCTTTATAGTGTTTATATTTCTATCCTGATAAGTATCTCGAGATGAGACCTCTTCCCAGACTCCTTTCTCTTTATGTGAATAATAATTGCTATTATTAAGTATCTAGATCTCTTGTAATCTTCAGAACTATGAAACATTCTTGATGTTATCATTTGGAGCTAGTTAAATACCTTGGGATTTGAGGAGGCATGGAGTTTAGCACAGAGTTAGGTTCTCCACAGCGAATGCTTCCTCCCCTCTGTTTAATATTTATGCCATTAACTTTGGCAAACTTCTGACGTTTTACCTGGGGACTTTTTTGTTTGCTTAGCAAAACTTGGAAAATTCTACGTCATATTTCTGTAATTTGAAACTGGGTTCTTGTATGAATTTGACCTATATAAGCTTGTTGTTAACAAAAGACTTATCGAGGACGATGAGCTTGATTGTGCCTGCATAGAACAAAAACATTAGTTGACCATGAGTTTACTTCAACTCTAAATAAACCATGACTTATCCAAGGATGGACATTACAGCATAATCTGTTACGATTATACTAGAAAACCACTGTTGGCAAGTTGAGAGTTTTGTTTACTTCAGAAAATTTCTAAAAACAACTCCTCATCCATTAACAGTGAGCATTTGCTTTGAAAACATTCAAAAAATAAATTCAAAAAGAAGCGGCCTTCAATACAACTGTATCTGGCAAAACAGAAGCTTGCCAGTAAAAATAGATTTAAAATATTACTTGTTAACTTCCCTGAGATCCTGACTGTTTCTGACTCCTATATGCGAAGATTTATCACTGAATATAATGTATTCTGATTATATTCTGATATTTATTGGTAACTAAAATGTTGTTCTCCTCTTTACACTTTTGTATAACATAGCTTTTAAAGAAGAGTCAAGAACACACTAACTATATGCAAATTAGTTTAATATGCAAAAAAGCAGACAGCATTTTGGGCGTTAAAGCTGACTTAGTTGGCTTGATAATAAATACTACCTCAGCCTTCGAGTTTTGTCCTGTCAATGCCTGTCATTATTAGTATTATTAGTATAGTTCTGATCATTCTGCTAGATGTACAAAGAGGCTGAATTGGTCTCAAAGTTGTATGAAAATGTGCTAGTATTGCTTTTATTAAGAAATCTATGGACTTACGGGAGGGGGAAAGCATCCTGTATGTTGTGTTTAAAATACAGTTGAACTTTTTTGTAGTTCTGAGTACATGTCTACTACTTAAACATTGACAGAAAATTGATTGTTTCAAAATTAAGAGCGAAAGTCTTAATGACAGGAGACTGTATTTATGCTCCTTAAATAAAACCACTTTCCTTACTTGGAAACTTCCCTTGACTTTTTAGAGTAGGTCTCTAGATGAGTTAAGACTATATAATAGGAAAAAAAAAAAAGTAATTGAAAATACCGTCCTGAAATGTTCTATGCAAACCTGATAAATTGCAGTAGATAAGGCACATTTTTAAGCTATAGGTAACAACATACTTCATTAGTAATGTTGATTTTTCCTCAGACCTTGTAATGGTTTCTTAATCCTTCCAGCTCATCTGTTCTTTTAGTTTAGTGTCTCTGCTTGCCTTATGGTCATTTTGCTGCCTTTTACATGCCAAGCTAACCTTCTTTTTTCTTTCTTACACTTCTCAAGTTGGAAAACATGCTTTTTGTTTTTTCCCCATTTACTTTCTGTTTCAGACTAAAGTTTCTGTTCTTTCAAAAAATCCAAGAAATACCTATTTGGACCAGCATACTGCTGAATAATCCCTCTTGCTTATGGATCTAAAGGAAGATTTTTATTTGTATTAACATTCTGTATCCAGATACTCTGGTCATTGGTAGAACCCGTCTCTGAATTTCATCTTCTCGCCTGACATCCTCCCGTTCAAAATCAAATGCTACTTTCCTGCAGCTTGGAATTGTACCTCACCTGACACTTGCATGTTCTAGCTATAGTTGGGGACGTAGAGTTAATAAGCTTGAGACAGCTTGCCTACCATGACAGCATGGTAGAAAAATACGTAAGGCAATGCTTAGCAAAGGAACTTCTTGTCCATTCTTGGGTCAGCACTCAAGGCAGTCCCTCAGCACCTTTCTTACAGAAATTCTTTTTCATTATTCTGGACAAGGGATACCTTGATCTAAATTAAGGCATGTATGTTCAACTGTGAAACTCCAGAGCATTTCAAATACTGTAAACTTCATGGCAATATATTGACCATGAATAGAGACGTCACTGTTCTGTGAGAATGAGCCAGAAATAATCTTGCTGAAACTTGGGATCATCATTCCAGTGGTCTTTGTTTTAATTGCAGTATTTTAACCAGGATTCAAATGCCTTTCGCAGGACTGCGCAGGACATTTGCCCAAGCATGTTTGTTGCTTCAAAATGGAAATTACAGGTGCCTAATCTACCCAATAGCAATTGCATCACTTTTTCCCCTTTACTTCAAAACTTATTGAATCCAAACCATACCTAACGTTCTGTTGTTTCAACTTCATCTTTGAATATGTTTTTCTTTGGCTTCTTGTAACTCCTTGTGAATGAAATCGTATAATTAAACCCCTAAGGATTTTTCTTATCTTAGGCTTCAGGTATTTTTGTCATACTCTTTCAGTTGGATGCATCTGAAACTATTTATTCCTCAAGGTTCTGCAAAACTTGTCTTTTCATTATCAGTCTTTACTGCTCTTCGTCCAGAACCTGACAGACTCTTGATGCCAATTTCTTCACTTAAGTGGTGTTTTTTCCCTTCCCGATCACTACCTGTAATACGAAGCATTCTACTAAACTGGTTTGTGAGACTTCTTGTTTCCCTCCTTTCTCTCAAGAGCAAGTATAAGGAAATATTAAAAATACAAGATTTAGTTGGAAGAGGTTGCCTGAAATCTGACATGTAGCATTGAACCTGTTTTTATCATGTGGTCTTTCGTTAATAAATTTTAAGCAGGATGTGGTGAGGACTTGTTCAGTATGTCTATGAGAGCAAGACAATTTTTTCCCCCCAGTTGTGTGTCTCAGAAACGCAGTTTTGGGGAAAAGAAGTGAGTCACACATCAAATTTGATGAACGGTTTTGTTCTAAGTTAGCAACATTTGAAGATCAAAAGTTTCAAATGTGTGAAAACTGAATACTGACTTTTACATTGGGATAATGGTCTAAGTGCATTAGCAAGATAAACCGTGTAGGTGAGGAAATACACATTATTAGACTGGCTGATATGATTGGGCAAACAGTGATATAGGGATGTACCATTGAGGTATCTGAAGGTTAGTGCAACAACAAGAAAGAAGGCCCTTGTAGTTCATGAGGAGAGGGCAGCATGCAGTGGTGAAAGGTAAAATTAAGGAATTTGTCAGTACAAAAAGGGGGAGTAGGAAGGGTTATCGTTTGTATAGTAAAAACTTTGAGAAGTGCCAGTTAAAAAATTACTGATTGATAATCTGCCAGTGAAGAATAGAGGAAGAAACGTGGAGGTGCTGTTTCAATAACATAAACTAATGGGTATTGACCTGAGACAAATCAATTAAAATTGACAGTCAGCAGTTGTTTATTTAATTTGAACGTCCAGGTTAGCAGAGAAGGCAGTCAGATCCTCTGAAAAACTGGGACTTGGTCATTTAGGTGTTTTTGATGTGGTATCCAAAATTGGAGGGCACAACAACCTTGTCTATCACGTTTGTATATGAGACTGAGTATTTATGAAGATACGCTCTATTATTATCATTGAGCATTATCTCAATACCTTGAGAACAAATTACAGCTGAGAAGATGTTCTCAGAACCATCACTTTGAGCGCTACACTTCTTGCATTTTTCCTCTTCAAATCCGTTTCAAGTCTACTGGTCATTATTTTTCAGGTTTTTTTTCTTTTGAAAAGATAAATTGGAAAAGTGATGTCCACTAAACTTTACTACCAAAATTTATTTCTTATACTGAAATTGAAACCTAACATAAGCTTCTGTAAGCTACTCAAGATGCTGGTATTTGTCCTCTTTCTGTCTTTTCCGGATAGGAAAGAAATATAAATTTTCTTCACTGTGTGCAACAGCTGTTTGAAAGACTTGAAAAAATGTGTCTTGAGTCCCATAGTTTATTTCCAAATCCTAGTTAGACAATCATCTGATTTAGACTCCTCTGTCTTTCTCCATCCTTGTGGTTCATACATGCGGTCATTCAAATCTGCTGTCTTTTTTTGCACAAAAATCTAAAGGTCCTCCCAACACTTGACTGATGTTCATGTTACTGTGGTCTTTGACACAGAGAGTATTCAAGAGAAAATCCTCTGTAATTGTTCTGAAAATACTACCTACTGATGAACGTGCAGTCAGACTTACTAAAGCTATGTTCTCTTGTGCTTTTAAGCATTCACACAGACTGTTTATTAGAAGCTGAAAACTTGGACAAAGGTGTAGCCTTTCAAGGAGACCACAAAAGACATCTCCCTGAAGCTGACATTCCCTCTTCTTTTCATTCCTTTGAAATTTAAAATTTCTGGTTCCAAGTGTTAGAATTTGTAGAGCTTCCCAGTGAAGTAGAAGTTGGTCTGGCTACGCTTCTTTTTGTGTTAGTGTCTGTCTGTGTGCGTGCATGCACACATATGCAATGGATGTCTTTTTTTTTGTCCCTAAGGAGGGGTGGAGGGATTTTGAATCAGATTCATCACATTGAGAAAGTTTAATCCAGTTACTTGTTTGCCTGTGTCATAAGCAACACATTTTCACAATATAAAATTTTAGATCATCTTGGCTATTTGGACCCTATTGTTTCTCTGTGCTTATAAATATGCAAATAATTGTCTGTCAAAAATTGATTGAAATCCTAATTTCTCAAGAAATGTAATACATCTACTTGGTAGTAAATTTACCAGTATCTACATCAGATGAAAAGAAATCACAAGGGAAGGAGACTGTCTACATTAGAAGATGTGGTAGAAACTTTAATAATGGCGTGGCACTTTCTTTCTATGAGGTTAGGGAATTAAAAAATGTAAAAACAACATTTCTCATGGGCTGTGGGAATACCACTTAATGGAAGCACGTTATTTAGATTAGGCATGTACAAAAACTCAGCAGGACTCTATAGGAGCAGCACTGTCTTCAAGTAAACTCTATGAAAACTTCATCATGCTTTTTTTGATGGCTTTGCTGTCCATCTTCTGGCTATATATAGGCTCAGTATTCCAAGCATGCCCAGTGTCCCTCTATAGAAAAGGTGGTTATTAGAAGCTGGCAAAGAGCACAACCCTCAAAATGGTCGAAGGGACAACTGCATTTTCTTCTAAATGTGATCAAAACCAAATCCTGAACACCTCAAAGTCCTCTGAAATACTTCGAGCTCTTCTAGTAAATGTCAATTTGAGCCCAGGTAGCGTATGTTCAGATGCAAGCTTTTAAATGCTAAGCCATTTCCTTCCTGAAGTGAGACTAACTGGCAGTAGTCTTTCCCCTAACCCTGAAATTCCTTAAGCTCAGATTTCCTAGTTGGTAGGTTTAATTGGTAAGTGAACAGCCGTGAAGTCGTATCTCTCTACATGGGGGATTAGGTGGCAATGTAGGATTTGGCAAGGACTCTCAGCTTTGCCTGCCTGCACACGTTTGTAGCAGCGTGGTTTTGATGTCTCTGAACTGTTAGTTGATCGACGGCACCTTGTTGTTATTCCCACTGGTTGTCAGCTACTGCCTTGTGCCGTTTTCAGGAAGTTACGGAAACCAGTGGTCCTTGGAAATTTACAACTGGGGGAGCCAAACTCCAAAGGCTGCTTGTTTTGCTTGGTGTTTTTTTTTTTTATGCCCTGGCTCTATTTGGCCTTCTGTAAAGCAGAATTCTCAAAGGCACTTCCTTATGCCATAGGGGAAAAAGACTCCTTGGAGTTCTGGTGCAAAGGTCCTCTCATCCCTTTGATAGCTGCCTCATCTTCAGCAGCAGGAATGCTCTTTCTCTATTCTAGGTCCTCTGAAACAGAGATGAAACAGGGTATTTATGTCTTTCACACTTTAACTGGTCATAGAGATGAATCTCAAATGAGGATGAGGGGAGTTTGTGTGGATTTTTGTTTTTCTCTTTTTTGTTTTTGAGCTTACTACGTAGAATTTCTGTAAGCTGTTGGCTGTTCCTCTGTAATGCTCTGTTCTTTGGCGTTCTTGATGTATTGAAGGACTTATGGTGACTTTCTGTCCTTCACTTTATTGTTCTGGTTGTTTGGTACATTTCTTCAATTTAGATAATTATTTAAAGTTGGTTTTTTTTTCATGACCATCAGGAAGAAGGGAACTCTTAAGACAGTCTTGAAAACATGATGCAACTCTAAGGTTCTACAACTCATTTTACATTCTAATCTGTTTCTGGCAAATTCTTAGATTTTTGGGTCACTTCAAGAAATTCACTTAAGGCTAACAGTAATTACGAGATGGAAGAAAACTGCATGAAATATATTTTCATGGAAGTCAGATTCTTGATAGTTCAAGAAAAAACGAGGTGCTTTTTCCCATTCTTTCAATCAGTATCTTCTTAAATTGTGGATCAGGGCTCAGATGCAGACTGGACAGATTGATGAGGAAATAAGACCATCAGTTGCTATTGAACACAGCAGGGGTGATGCACCTTTTGGATCAGAAGTTCAAAAGCCACTGGTTCGTGGATGTCGGGAACGTGTGCTGGCAGAGTACCATGCTATGCATGCCCTGTTTTCTTCTGAAAAAGCTTTTGCTTGCTCTAGTTGGCAACAAAGTATTGGGCTAGATAGATATTTATCAACTGCAGCCATTTTTGATGTCATGTCACTTGAAGCTGTCACTGCACTTCAGTCCTTTCTTGGTATGCAGTGATGATGCCTATGATGCCACTTTGAAATTTCAGAAGCCTCTGAGACAAACAGAGCTCTGGGCACGTGCCTGGTTATATTTCTTCCTTCCCACCTGAGATGTGTGAATTGCACCTTGGGAGTATCTGTTGTTTTTCAATTGCCTGTGGGGAAGGAACAGGTTAACTGTACTATACATGCCTTAGGAGGAAAATTTATTTTGACCAAGTGAATATTTTCAGTTTTAAAATGCTACAGGTTCAGCCTTCAGCCCTGCATCCCTTTCTTATGGGAGATGGGTTAGTGAAGGAGTTGCTCTTTATATGAATATCTATTTTTAATGTTAATATATTTGAGCTGATACTACTTCTAATTCAGTAATGAAAAATAAAGTTGTTATGTAGAGCTATAATTGGAAATACTTCCAGATACTTTACTGAAAGGATTCTTACTGATCTGTGCATTTGCAGAAAGCGTCTTTATATTCCACAATGTTCTGCAGTGTGACTTCTGCCATTCTGTATAGATCCAGAATGTGCTTCTCACTTGTGATTTCTCTTGGCCAGGTGTTTTGCGTATTATGACAGTATGTTCTCATTAATCATATTGTAGTAAGAATTTTAGTGAACACAATTTATTTTTGTTTTGTTTTGTCTTGCAGGCTCCAAGTATAGATGAAAAAGTAGATCTTCACTTTATTGCGTTAGTTAATGTAGGTGGTCATCTCTACGAGTTGGGTAAGAATACTTTTTATCCTCTCGCTCCATTTGTTTGAAACACATACAAGCAGTAATGTTGTTAACTGTCAAAGTTTGAGAGAGATTACTTGATTTAATGTAGGGCTTGGGTTCTTTCCAACTGCATTATAGAGTCTGGGGGGCAGGGCATTCTGTCAAACAATCGCAGCCTTCTTCCCATTGTTTTTTTGCATTCTCCTTCCCTCAACTCCCTCCTATTAGGATAAAATGGTATGGAATACTAGACCGCCTCCAAACTTCCTTTATGATTTACAAGGACAGGCAGCAAGAAAGAATTGATAAACACTCAAAGTTTCAGTGAGGAAAGTACTGTTACATTTACGTCCCTGAATTGCTTGTGGAACTAATAAGTGAACTGTATGCCACTTCAGTAGTTAGCTATATTATTAAGTAGTGTAATGCAGTTTACACTGAAATGATGTAGTCAGAATAGTAGCAGATACTGATATAACTCATTTGTTATAGACTGGTTATCTTTTCTTCTACCTTTTTGTGGTCACTAGACAGTTAACGGTAAAACAGTAGTCTCTGTTTTATGAATTACAGATATTTTTTCCCTCTTCAGATTGTGTAGCACCAAGTTCTGCTCAGATATTCTCTAATGACTCCAATCTTAAACATGTTGCTGGGCAACTAGGTTTTGCTGCAGGCACTTCAGAAAACTAGCAAGTCGATCGGGATTTGAAAACTGCAAGTCACTGGTCTTTCCTAACATAATTTTTTCAGTATTTTATGGTGAGAACATTTTCATCTTTTGAAAAATCAACATGTAATTAAGCAGTGCCCTTAACAGATGACAACTAATCATAACCTGGGGCATAAACGGTATAAAAGAAATGCTTATGTTAAAATAAAGGTGATTTAAGGGGTGTTATCAGTGGTAAGTCATGAACAACAGGCACACATTTCTGTATTTTTATGATGCTGCCTCTCTATCAGTGAACTAGATCAAATAGTAAGGCAACTAGTGTAGGATGCAATAGAAATACTTTATGACTAAGTCTCAAGGTGTAATGGATGGCTCACTCTTCTTTTGTTTGCGTGCTACTGTTTCCATGTTACCATTTCATTGTGCATTTAGTTGCTGTCCTTAAAAAGCACACTACAGACTATGATTACCATGTTTAGCTATTTTCCGTAAGTATGATGCATGATAAAACCCACTTGAATTTTTTACTTAAATTAAAAAAATTTTAAAAATAAAAAGAGGCTCCACTGTATAGTGGAATGTTAATACTACTGTCTCCTTTGTTCTTAAAGTAACTTCTCTCTGTACCAGCGGAAGAAAGCAAAAAAATATTTAAAAGTAGGAAAACAGGAGAAGGTTTTTCAATTAATTCACTGGCTTCAGTCACTGTGGCCAGCATGTGGGCTTTGGCAGGCAGAAAATGCTAAAGAAGCACATGAATGTTAAGTGCTTATGATGTTTTTGCCATAGAAAACATGTTACTTATAGGCACATAAAATTAAAATGCTGTTCTGACAAGTTGTATGTTACAAAAAAAAAAAAAATTCTACTCAAACTTAGCTTTTGCAACAGTACAGGGTATTCAGTGCTGTTTCCCTGGCACATTCTGAGGGTTTTGCATTGTTGTATCTTCAGTCATGTTTGTTACAATAATGAACAATCTCTTGTTCATGTAAATCCAAAAGTTTTCTAGCATTGAATCTATTTTTAGCTAGGGAAAATGTAGTTTGGAAGTATTGTCAACTTCTATGGAATCTTTGGGGAGGGAAAAACCTTTAAAAGGGAGGACAGAGCCAAGAGGGAATTTGGTCTAGCAAATACGTAGGGTATCCTGACATATGTTCTCATACTGTTAGCTCTTCACAAGTAACTTGAAACATATTTCTATGAATAAAATTCTTTTAAAAATGCTGAGAATGATAGCATTATTATATTGCAAATGGGAGAAAAAATAATTAACTATAGCAACCATTTTTAAATGCTGTGAAAGTACTTAGTACTTAAAGTTACTGGGTTGGTTTGCTTTTTTTTTTTTTTTTTTAAAATGAGAGTAACATTTCAGTTATGCCAGACTCTTTCAAAGTGGTAGGTTTGGTATTCTTTTCTGTTGTGGAGTCCCTGATCACAGCTGTCAAAGACCACAGATGTACAGCTGCCTGGGTAAATCCATTAAGCGTAGTTGAAATTGTTCTTCTCTACTTGAAAAACTGAAGTACTACACCAGCACTAAAGCAATCACAACTTACAGCCTTAAAGTTTTCAAATAAAATATTAAAAAGTATTTCATTGGTTTGATTGGATTATTTTTTCTAATACAACAGACTGTACATAATGATATCTGTTGAAGCAGTCAACAATGGAGGAGAGACCTGGGAATAGCTAGTTGCATGTGAGATTCTTTTATGACAAATGGGGTAGCATTTTTGTAAGTGAAGAGCAAAAAATCTGTTCAAATAGTTTTAACTGGAAAACTGTAGCTTTTCTACTTTTATAAATGTGTTGTTCAATCCTGCTTTGTGTTTCAACAGATGGGCGCAAGCCATTTCCAATAAACCATGGGGAAACTAGTGACGATTCTTTTTTAGAGGTACGAATAGAAAACCTTCTTAAATGGTGTTATACAAAATTCTTGCTATATTTACACAAAATTTATAAAAAATATTTTTATAAATATTTATACAAAAGTCTTGCTGTATTTATGGTTGGACGATGAATAGAGCGAATGGGATACTGAGACAAAATTAGGTTTACTCAGTTTTAAAACCGGTATTTCAGAATGCTCATGTTGTGACTCTGGATGACAGACTATCATAACATGATAACAGGAAATGTCAGAAGGGTTGGCCGTAACCCTGCTCCTTTCAAGGATAATTTTTCAATTTCTTTCCTTTGGTTTAGTTACAGTTTGATAGGTGCCGTGCTAGACAGAAGTTGATTTCCTTTCTGGCAGTTGGTAATAATCATTCTCCTCCAGTTTCGTGGCTTCTTTTGGGTGCTTCTTTGTGTCAGGAGCTGTTCAGATGAGAAATGAATTGGAAAGGAGTACGCTGGATCGGGAGGATAAACTGTCATCCCCACAGAATGATGAGAGAAGGCAATGCATAGATCTGACTTTTATGGCACCCAGACTGGATTAGCTTTACAAAAGGAAGAAACCAGAGAAACTAAGAAACCAACCAAACAAAACCTTTTACAGTTTAGTAGCATAGACTAACGTCTGTAAAGACTGCATGCAATTTGTGCTTGTTTGGGCAGGGGGAGAAGTTGGATAAAGCTTTCCTTTTTCCTTATGTGGCTTTTTTCTGTTTTACTGATAACATGTGTTCTCCAGATTGCAGCCTAAAGCTAGATGAAGGCATTACTTATAATCTTTCACTTACCCCACACAGCTTAGATTCATCTTGAGACAAAGGAAAAATCTCTGAACACAGCAGCACTAGTAAAGGCAAACTTCAGAGATGCATTTAGAAAGTCAGACGAGCAACACAACTGTTGCACAAAGGAATATCCAGTCATTGTTGCTAAGGTTCTGCATACGACATTTGGTCTCTTATGCTGTCCATATGAGCACTGTAAATAATCTTGAATAGTGGTAACTCAGATCAGAAATACAGTTTATGTAGATGTGTCAGACTACTTGGTAATCTTTTATGGAAAAAGGATTTTGAGCATATTTTATATAAAGCATATCTTCATATTTCAGTTATGGGTATTTTTTTAATAAGTATGATTTATAGTGTGTTTTGTTTTGTGTTTTTTTTTTTTTTATTTTTTTCCATAGGACGCAATAGAAGTTTGCAAGAAATTCATGGAACGTGACCCAGAAGAATTAAGATTTAATGCAATTGCACTGTCTGCAGCTTAAAAGCCTTTTCCAGTGGGGCTAATCTATTGCAATGTATTGTAACAATAAAACTGTTGCCATATGTTAATAGTACAAATTTTGATACTTCCCTAACATGTTGATTAATTGTAGCATACGTGGAATAAACTTTGCATTTGTCCTTGCTATATCTTGCTGCTTGTTCCTAAAGCAACTTTGGGTATTTATATACACGCATGCATTTTGTGCAAGACTTCTTTGTGGTGGGTTTTTCCCCTTCCACCCCCTTAAAAGTTTTGGGAATTACTGTCTGTGATACTTCATCATAATAATGATGAGCTAGTTCAGAGCAGGATTATCATTTGTATCATTCACCGATAGTATTTTGAGTGGGGTATGTGATATGTTAATGGGTACAAACTTGAAATACGACATCTTTTAATTATAATGATACAAGAATATTATGAGAACTTTTGCAGGTGACTCAAAAGACAAATGCGTTTTTCTCAGTGCGTTATTTATAAATAAATATATGGAAGAAAAAAGGCAGAAAAAGGACTGTTTCTTCTTACTGTTGTTTAGCACTAACATTTTAAAATTACCTTAATCTTAACGCTTTGAATAAAAATTGACTTTGTTTCTCAAGCCTAAAAATGTTAATAAATTTTCAAAAAGCTTTAGTTAAACCAGTGTTTGCTGTTTGTACATGTGGAAAAACAACATGGATTTTTGCCTCAGAAAAGCCACACTAGTAATGAATACTAGTTCAAGTATTCAAGTATTAATACTAGTTCAAGTATTCAAGACTGCGGAGGGGCACACACAGGTGAATACAGCAATGTGAAGTATTCACATTCACCTTACCTAACTGAAATAAATGACTGAGAAGTAATGATCATTGTAATGAAGTTTTGGCTAACAAGAACAGACTATATATTTTAAGATAGCCGTGA
>VYZM01016400.1:269078-293515 GCA_013398915.1 Dromas ardeola | reverse complement strand
GAGAGAGGACGCGGAGTGCGACTGCCAGGCGGCCTTCGCCGAGGCTCGGCGATGGGTAGAGGTGAGGCGTCCCTCGGTCCCCGTCTGTCTGTCTGTGTCACCCCCTTGTCGCCCCCTCCTCGCCGCACCCAGCCCCCCCATCCCCCTCCGCCGGGGACGCGTCTCCCAAACTTTGGTTTCTTTGTCGGCAGCTGCGGGCTGCTATTTTTAGAAGGTATCGCGAAGGCTTTCCGAGATCCCTCTTTGCACGATGGCCCCCCTCCCCAAAATCCGAATTACAGGCGGGTCGGGCTGCCCGCCTGTCATTAAGGCTCATAATTTTTTGCCGTCTTTTAAATTACTTCTCCGGCGCTTGCTCTGAGATGGTCTGAATTAAAGGCACACCTCGAATTCCTGTCCCCGAAAGAGTTCGGGGCAGAGAGTGACCTGAAATTACAGTCATTTTCTTTCTCTCCTATTTTTAAACAGGAGTGTCTGACTGCGTGCAGGGCTTGATGTGACTATCTTGTGTTTTTCTGTGTCGTCGCACAAAATCACAGCGCGTGTTAACGCACGGGGAAGGGGGATGCTCATCGTTGTACCTGTGTGTGTGTGAGTACAGTCAGGGTGGCTGATGGCGTGGAAGGTGTTAGGAGAAATGTTAGAAACATTGAGCAGCCTCGCTTAGAGTCATTGTGGAGGAGCTCTAGCGTGCCGGCTTATATGTGTTTTAAGATATTAAGCTTATTTCTTTGCACCCCTTCACTTCAGCTGGAACTTCCCCTGTCAGAAATGCTCCCCCAGTAACTTTCAGAGGAGTGAATGTTCAAAGAAGGGTGCTTGTTAGTTCTTAACCCCCGTCTTTGCAAGCTTGTCAAGACCCAACTCCGGGCTTCTTTGTTTCCTCTGTAAAACGATGACATCTAGTGCTTAATCTATTGAGAATTTTGAACGGAGAGCACCGTAGGCGAGGGTATCGCAAGTGACTTCCACAAGTGTCAATTCTGTAAGTGCCGTCCACGAATGTAGGTAATTAAAGCAGTCCTGGCTTCCCCAAGTGTCAATTTTGTCAGAGCTAGCTGTGAGTTTAGCTGATTAAAGCATTCCTCTCTCGCGTATATGTTTCTTACCTTGCTTTCTTTAAATTGGCAAAGCTTACTTTAAATAGTTCCATTAAGGTGATGTAATGTTGTCTTTGAAAAGCCTATTTTAAGGATTTGGGGATTTGTTTTAATTATTGTTAATCCTCATTTGATACTGGCTGGTTGTACCATTCCTACAAAATGTTCCCTCTTTGCCCGCACATGGGAGCGTTAGCAAAGCCATGTAAGTGTAAAGCGCGCGCTGTTTCTCTAGTGGAAAAACCATATGTTCGGCTACCCACCCCTTCCCCATCTGACTTGTGTGGTTATACTTTGTTTCTGATATGTGAAAGCTGCTCTCATTTTAGAGTAACTTTTAAACTTACCCCTTGGAGAAACGTTTTACTGTACATCGAGTAACTTAACAACCTGGTGGTATTGATAAACAGGATGTTAAGAATTCCATAATGTTGAAGGAAGATGTAAATATTTATTTCCCTATGAAATGAGGTTTGCCTTTCAGAGAGTCTGTTGTGTTTCTCTAATCTTTAAATCCAGATGGGTTAAAAGGCCACAACCAGCGATTTCCGTCGTTGTATGAGAAGAGTAAAGGTATTTTTAGAGTAATGAGACATGGTCTCAAGGTTTTGTGAGTCTTGGTGAAACACAGTGGTGAGTACATGATTGAGAGTGAAACTTGGTGAGTCCTAATCATTAAACAGTTAGTTTTGAAGATGAGGCAGATTTCCAAATATTTATGAACTTGTAGTTCTTATGTTTTGGTAAGGTTTTGTGCGCCAGCTTCCCCCTAACATTAGAGGAAGATGAAAGCATACAAACACTAGCTACTATATATTTAAAAGAACAAGCAAAAATTTCTTTGTAAACTGTTACTGTTTCCCTTTGCTAATGAAATCTGTGTTAACATTTTTCTGTATTTCAATACAGAGCTTTTTGGACTCTGAGACTTTAAAAAAAAACCTCAGAAGACCTGAGCTCTTTGAGCTCAGGTGAAGCTGAGGGCTTTCTGTAATGGGAATGAGCAGCTGCATTTGTCAGATCTCACAGAGGGGGCGGGGGGGGGACAACCCACCCTGAAACATCAAAAGTTTTCACCCCATCTGTTCTGGAAGCTTTTGGTGACAGAAAATTGTGTCCTGGTCAGGTCCCTCTTCCGCCTGTTCCCAGATGGAGTCTCCATGTTCTATGGCAGCCACTGGCTGGTGGGAGCTCAATTATTTGATCCTAATTCTTATGCTATACTGAAAAAAGGAAAAAAAAAACAAAAAAAAGAAAAAAAAACACCAAACAACCAAACCAAAAACAAAAAAGCCAACAACCTGATTAACAGCAATAACGACAAAAAATGCATCTGATATCTGGTGTTAGTTAATGAAAGACTTTGTTCTTTAATTCAGATTCATGTTGAGGCGTAGTTTATGATCATGCAGACAAGGCAGGTCTGTAGTCTTTACAGTGCCAAGACCTCTTCAAGTGTAGTCCCCAGCCTCTTCTCTTTTGTGTGCTGTGGTGAACTGGGAGAGGAGATAATGTTGCTCGTCTTGATATCGGTTACTCCAGCTGGTGATTGTTAGTCACTCTGGGAGAGCTGGCTGTCGAGGACATCACCTTTTGGGGGAAAGAGTGGTCATTTTCTGTGCAAAACTCAAGCTTTTCTCGGGTGTCCTTTATCCAGAACCCAGCAGTGGTTTGTGGTGGTGGGTTCTTGCATCTGGGATTTCTGGAGTTTTCTGAGCTCTGCTTGTAACAACTGGTGCTGCTCAAGCTCAGGTGCAGCTCAGCCTTTACTAAGCACCTCAGCTGGGCAGCTGGTGCGCGCTGAGACCAGAATAAAACACTGAAACAACACAACTCAGAAATAGTTTCTTTAAGGTAGAGCCGTGTCTGCCAAAGCTAGAAATAGCTGGGTTAAAATTATTTTACTGCGCTCTGTTCCATATTATAACTTAAGCAAGCCAAAAGCCATTGCTCCAAACCAAAGCATTCCTCCCCCAGCTATTAAATATCCCAGACTGCCGAGTCTGTTTTCCTGCCTCAAGATGTGGGAGGGCAGTCTGCCTCTTCCTCTCTGCACCCACCACCAAGTTCATCCTTGTGAACGAAGGGGAGACGTGGTCCCTCTCCCCCAAAACACCCTTGAGCATTTCAGAGATGATGCCCCTCTAGGAGCTCAAGAGGAAAGAAGGGTGTGTGCTGTTTTCTTGTGAAGCGTCTCGGCTTTTAATTCCTGTTCTGTGTCATAAATAAACCCTAATCTTCAGGTAAACGTCTATGGTTTGAAATTGTTTGCTAAAGCAACTTGAAACCTCACCCACGAAGTCTGTAAATCTTTAGTTAGCATGCCCTGAGGCAAATAATGCTTGAATATTTATATTCCCCCCCCCGCCCCCGCAGCAGTTGACTGTACAGATCCCGTCGGAGGGAGGGTGGGCAGCGAGCGTGTGCCTGAAAGAATTGTTGGAGGCAAGCAGCAGGGCTGTAGGAAAGCACATGGAGCAACCTTGACAAATCCACTGAAGTGAAACATAGGTGTTGGGCCAAATAGCTCTTAATAACGCAAGCTGTTACGGGGCCGCTTGGGAGATGAATTTCTTCCCCTAAGAGCTGATCTAGAGTTGTTAAAGTCAGATGAGACCTACTAATTTAATCTGATACCGCTGTCGAGAGCGTCCGTCTCAGAGTCATGAGCAGGAACCTGCAGTCCTGGGACTGTTCCTCATGCAGGGACACTGCAGCGGAACACAAGTCCTTTCTAGTGCTAACGCTACCCAGTGTTGACGGAGAGAGGTGTTTCACCGTTAGGATTTCTGTAGCAAGATAAGGTTTTTATCATTTTCGATAAGGCAGCGTTAGAGGAAGAGAGCCCAGCATGTCTAGACAGCAACTAAAGATACCTCTGCTGCTCGTATCTGCCGTGGCCATTAAATAGGTAGTGAAATAGCCTAACTTATCTGGATGCCGTTGTGTGTGCTAACAGCTTCATTCATGATTGCGTTACTGTGTGCTTTTCAGAGTCCAAAACTATCTTCCTTTGTGATTTAAAAGTATCTGTTACATCTTGGAAAATTATTTGGGGGCTTTTGTTTTTGGTTTTTTTTTCTAGGAAATAACCCAATGTGTGTGTACACACACAGACACACACCCTCCCACCCCCCTGCCTGCTCAGGAGATTAAAAAAGCAGATTTGCAGAATAGCTTGGTAGAAAGAGTCAGTTTGAGGATAAAACTTGAGAGCCAGGACTGCTTACTGAAGTCTTTTGGTTTGGACCAACGGCACAGCCATCAAATCCAGCGAATGGTCTCTGACATGTGGTCACCAAATGTTTTTATTTGTTGAAACTGTTCGACGCCTGCATTTCTACTGTATATTTTTATGGCTTCTGCAAATGCAGCAAGAGGTCTAGCAGCGATGCTTTCCCTGTATTTGCATAGAGATCTTACCTCAGTGATTATTTTGTTTGGTTTTTCCCCCAAGCATGAATCTAACGCATACAGTCTGGTATGGCAGATGGGAGGAATAACTGTAGAGACAGAAGACTCGTCTTACTGTTCAAATCCTCTTCTCGTAGGTAGCTTTATTTCAGTTGAACTAATTGTTATGACAAGTTTTTTGTCAGTTCTGGGTATTCTTGGGTAGTGTGTAGAGAGCCACTCAATGTCCTGGATGGTGTCAGAATGAAAAATGTGTGAATGAAAAGGCAAAATCTATGTATTGTGTTGCTTAAACTATGTCTAATACTGGGTAATTCTGTCAAGTCATAAAACCTGGGTGGGCTGGTTTCTGGAGAACTTCTTACAGCACGGCTGCCGAAGTCCTGGCTCATGTCTACATAAGGGATGTATTTAACTCTCCTTTAGGTGGATGCATCAGTATTTCAGTATTGTGTGTAGATTCTTGGCAGTGAGCCCTTGCATGGAGTAAATCTAAGTGTATCCAATTAATATATAAATATGAATTGATACATATATGTACATGCTGTTAAGTAAATACTGTAGGAATGTAAATCCTGGAAATAATGTTCCCCACTGGCTGCAGACTATGAAAGTGCTGTGGCATATGACAGGGGTAGCAATAATGTTTTAGAGGGAGAGGGTGACAGTCATGCCGCTTTATCTGGCTGAACATCATTTTCTCTGTTACTTTGTTGTCCCCTTCTTTCCTTCCGGGCCTCAGGAAAGGTGTCTGTGGTGTATTTCAGTGATGTGTTTCAGAGAAAAATGGGACAAATTTTTGCTTGGGAGTAAAATCTGTTTCCCGATTTCTGCAAGGTGGGTTTATATATTTTCAAGTTAAGTCTATATTTGGATTTCTCAGATATGCTCGAAGTCTGTCTTCACGCAGTCCTGTGCGATGGGCATGCATAGCTTTGAGCTGAGTTCACAGTGTCGTTTCCTTTGTGGATGGTTTATCTTTGTAGTTTTGCACATTGTTTTAAAAGTTCGCATGAAAGCAGCGTCCGCAGATGCTTTAAGAGGAAGAATTAACTTGTTGACTACAGAAATGGGTATGGCTTCTATACTGGGGAAATGTATTGCAGTTTAAGGGGATCTACAAACAATTCTGAGCGGACTTTTGTTTTCTTCTGTTCTGTATTTTGTGGTTACCAGCTACAGTTAGTCATGGTGTTACTTCTGTTCTTTTCCTCCTGCCTTTCTGTTTGTTTGTTTTTTGCACTGTGTCTTGATCCTTTCTTCAGTTTTGCGAGGTCATGCATTTTTTTTCCACCCATAGTCTGGGTAGGAGGTGAGATGATGATTTCCAGGTTTAGTATGGCCCCCTCCCCCTGGTTACTATGGACTCTCTTTTAGCACCTTTTCTTTGTCAAACGCGCTTTTTTTTGGTGAAAATTTTGAAGTTTTTAATGAGCACTTGGGTGTATTACATTAGGCTGTGACCTTGCTGAGCTTTGGAAAACACTTGGGTTTTACTGTGTTGTAAGAACCAGATACATTCCAGCTGTTTCTTGTACCTACCACTCCTTCTCTTTAAAGTTCCTTTATCCACTCCTGGAGGAAAATTGGTTTTTTTTGTTGGTTTGTTCTTTTTTCCAAAAACAAAACAAAAAAACCCCAACCTTTTCTGCTTAATGAGGCTAACATAACTCTTAACTATCCTTTTTTTTTTTTTTTTTTTTTAAATAGGCTTTCCAACTTCAGCAATTTAATGAAAAACAGCACGTGCTCTCAGACCCAGTGTATTAGAAATGCATCTGCTGGTCTAAGGTGTGCTTGACACACCTAACTTATTATCCGAATTACCTTAGGAGGAGTGTTTTGGTTTTGCTGTTTTTCACATATCTGAATACTGTCAATCCAAGAGAAAATCTAACTTTAAAGGAACGTAGTGAATAAGCTACTTCAAAATAAGTTCTTTGGTTCCTCATGCTGTGAGCTTCTGCAAGCAGTTGTAAATTCAGCGTTTATGAATAGTGCTAAATTTTTATTTTTCCAACGAGAAGAAAGATGTATGGATCTGACTCACAGCATGCTAGCTTCCAGTTGGATATTTAGCTGTAAAACTTCCATTTGTGTTACAGGGAATAGAGAAACTTAATTTTAACAGTGTTTTGCATTAGTGGTACAAAACATCTGGGTTTATTCTGGAAGGGCATGAGGATTGTAAGACTTGCTTTATTTTGTTTTTTGCCAGTGCTGGGTGTGTTGGCACATTTTTTTTGCACCACCTCATGTGAAAGTCCTAACTTTCATTTCTGGACGTGGTTCAGCTTTCAGTCATTACTACTAGAAAAGAAACCTGATATACTAACTTTGTGAAATTGTTATTACTACGTTGGCCAAAAAAGTCAGAATCTTTGTCACATAACACAGCTTTAAAGGAATATCTGGGTTGGGATCAATTCAACTAGCACAGAGAGTGAGAACTGTTGGTTGTGCCAAGCTGTCCTCTTGGGTAGGTCCTACAACGACGTGGTTTTGTGTTAGTGCTTGGATGTTACCACAGCAAGGTGTCACTGAAACTCCTGTGCTTGGCATGTGCTTCTCCTGCCTCCTTTTGTGGTGGCAGTGGCATTTGTCTGACCCTCCAGTGATTTGGCTCAGGGAGTTCATCTGATGATTTGGCTCAGGGAGTTCATCTGATGATGGAAACTCAACCCATTTTGCGGTATTTGGCTCCTGGGAGGCGAGATGGGCACCAGGGAAGAGGTGGTGTTGGCGGAGTTGGCCTTTTGGTGGCAGCTGGCTGTTGGGTTGCAACCGAGCTAGTGGGATAAAGAGAGGCAGACACCTGGATTTAGACAAGCCATCTTTTCCCTGGAGGCTTCTCAAGTCACCTGCTTCTGCACATTGCCCGGCTCTCTTCCTTATGTGACTCGGGAGCCGTTCGCTAGGCGCCCGGGGTCGAAGTATAAGCTAGACACCTGAATTAGGGAGGCTGGCTTCCAGCCATATAGAACTTCTTCAGGATGAATTTCATAAGGCTTATAAATACAGTTGGAGCTATTTTAAATAGAAACTCTGCCAGGAGTTTCGGGGCCAAAGCATTTGAAAGTATTTGATATGCTTATACGCTGATTTCCGCTACGGCAGGAGCAGCCCTTGTGTCTCGCTGGAGTGTTGTTGGTTGGGAGATGGTCCTTCAGAGGTGGTGGCCCAGCAGTTCTGCAGTGATCATCACCTGTCCTTCAGGGGTACAATCTAATCCCAGATCTAATCTCCACTGCCGTTTGCAAATTCTTTCCTGGAAGTACTTTATTGGCCCTGCTATTTGTTACTTATTTTTTTCCTTCAGGAAGGAATTTTAAAAATCTAGATTGTAGAGTTTGATCTGAGACTTTCTATGTGGCCAAACAACCATGTCAGCACCATGTGATAAAGAACGGAAGCAAATGAAACCAGATGTCAAAGTGGCTGTGGAGAAGAGGAAAAAAAAATTGAGATCCAGGTTTGACACAATGGGGGTGGGGGGGTTCTGTAGCAACAGCTGTTGCACTGCCTTGAAATGCTCTTTGGATACTGTTTCAGGTTAGATGAAGCTAGCCATTACTGCATTTCCATGCTAGGTAAAACCTCTGTTCCTCCTTGTATCACCATGTTCCGTTTCTCTAAACGGTGCCGCTGACAAAATGTACCTTTTTGATGCACCTGAAAATGTAATCCTGAGCAAAAATGGACCAGACGTTTGACTGTGATTTCTTTTGCAAATAGAAGGTGTTGTAACAAAGTGGCATCGACTGTCTTAACTAACTACAGTGGTCTCACCTTTGTATATTTTTTTTTTTTCTACAATGTCAGGTGCGCATCCAGGTTGCAAGTTCTCAGCATTCCACAAAAGGTTGTGTGGAGTTGCTCTTATTTGGACGGATTGAAAATGGGGTGAGGATGAAGGCATGAGCTCCAGGTACAGATGGATATCTTTCGCAGACATTTGCCTGATGCTGTAGTGGGGGTAAAAAAAAAAAAAGCTGATATAATAAACATCAACTCGATGATTATTCAGGAGGGTATTGCTTCACGGCTACGAGTCTTACGTGTCGACGAATTTTGTTTCAAAGACAAATCCCCATTAAAATGCACAGACTGGGTTGCTCGCTAATGACCTAGCTTTCATGTGTCTGATAAAATCCAAAAGTCCTCTGTGACGTTGGGGTAGGTCTTGCAGACATGGGCTGTAATCTCATTTGGGAGCATCGTTAAAGACTTCAGGAAGTTCTGCATGTCGGATGTCAGTGGATGGGGTTGGGATCTGTGCACTGTGGAGGAATGACAGAGGAGAGAGGCTTGGAAAAGGAAGAGGAGAAATGTGCACCTAAGGTTATTTGTAAATAACTACTTTTTCCTTCTTGCTGGAATGAATTTTTTACCTTGTAAGTATTTAAATTATGAAATTTTGTAGAACGTACTGACTTTTTAAATCTGGGTTGGTGTTTTTTGCATTTGTTTTGCATTTTGGTCATTTAAGATTGGGGGAATACAGCGTCAAACTGTTCTAAATTTCTGAATGTGTTATTACATTTATTTTAATTTTTTCATTTAGGTATTTGTAAAATCAGTATCTTATCTGTTTTACCTACCATGGGGCATGGAAGCCTTCTGTTAGACCTGGCTGAAAAATGCGTGTATGTGTGTACCTATCGTTCCTTTTTTGTTTTTTTTGTTTTTTTTTTTTTTTTCCCCTTTCTTATCTCCCCAGCTAAGAATTTCTAATTTATTTTTTTTAATGTGGCAACTAAAATCTTGTGGCATTCCTTTTTCCAGTGGAATTTTTGATCTTTCCTTGTGAAAACTGCCTCCCCTTGAAAATCACAGTAAAAAAGGTGGATGTTCTCTTCCTAAACTTATTTAGATATACCGTAGTTAAGAAGAATAATGCTATTAAATCATGCCTGGTTCTTAATATAATGGTTATTTTTGACAGAATACAAAAAACTTTCAGCACATTTCAGCAACAAGATTTGGTCTTTGCATGCGGGTGAGCCTCTTGCAAGAACCGTATCTGCTGGTCACGGTAACAACCCGTAAGGTTGGAGCGGCGTTTTCCAGCGTCTAAGCAGACGTGGTCGGGAGGCTGGCAGTAATTCGGTTTCCTGTGTCTGGTGCGTAGATGGGTTAGATGCGATCCAGCCGCGCAGATTTCCAGCAGTGACTCATCTGATTGTTTTCTCTTTCCTCTGCGATCAGCCGAGGGGGCAGGATAGAGGCGGGTGTCTCTCAGGCAGTAGAAGACATCTCTAACGTCACGCTGCTTTTCAGATATGGGGGAGTGGAGTATGGAAAGGATATTGGTGTGTCTCGGCTGTTTTTAAAGGTATGCCAGCCTTCCCTCACCTCAGTCGTATTTGTTTTGTAATTTCCGTAGTGTGGTATCCCTTAACTCAGCTGTGCTGTAGGTCTAGCTCGGCCACATCTTGTCTTTATGCTTGTGCTATTGCGTAGTCTGGGAACGGATGAACCTGTTGCAGGCTCAGTTTAACAGACTGAGCTTAATCGTCCTGGGGGGAGGATATGGAGAAGAGATCCGGATCTCCGGATCCTTCTCATCCCAACCTCTGCATGTGCTTCTCCGCTCAAGTAAAGAAGCGTACATGTCTTTGTTTCTTCTTGAGGCAGGGGATATATATTCGCCTTTGGGAAGGGGCACTCTTCTGCAGACTGCTAGTGGAGGTAGATGTGACGTGCACCAATTTTACCAAGTTTTTCATCTACCAATGCATATAATGTTGCTTGGATTGCACACAGTGGCTTTAATTTTTGACAGAGATGCAGATGAAGACCTTTAAGTGCTTTGACTGTGTCTACCTACCTGGTGTAGGCTGGGAATTGGAAGCAGTGTGGCTGCTGTCACGCACAAATCCATGTGAACCAGTTTAGATCTGGCAGGAGCACCCATGTATTCCACAGTATTATGCAACATAAACATCCTTGGAGATTAGGATGCTGTGAGTTACTTGCATCTGGACACAGCTCATCATTTTCTTCACTTTAAGAGCCTGGATATTGCTCACCTATTTTGTGGAAGAAGATTTAAAGTATGAAAGTTGCTTCCATCTAACTTCTTTTTTCTGTCAGAACACCGTTTCACAGAATACTAATAATACATAGGTTCCTCAACTTTTGTAAAAGTATAAGGGATGTTCATCTTTTTAAGAGCTTGATGATCTTAGTTATAGAATGCAACATCCTTACCATGAGAAGTATCTGTCGGAGACACTTCTCTTGAGAAAACTGCTTTAAATCCTTTCATGTTTAGAGGTAGGTATGTGGATTTCATGTGTCCCTTTCTTTCCTGTATTAGAGGTGTAATACCGTGATACAAGAATTAAAGTCTCTGTGTAATTGTTAGCATTACATATCCCCTCCCATCTACTTTTAAAATAGTTTTAATCCCGTGATTTGGAAGGGAAATAGGTAACATAAGGGAGATGCAGATAAAAATCCATCCTGTGGTTGGGACCAGTCTGACAGGCAGCATGATGTCTTGAGGATCTTAGTGTACAATAAGGAAGACTCTGGGGATAGAATGTTATTGTAACACCAGCAATCAGGTACCGAATATCATTGCACGTTACCACATGTGGTGTTGTCACAATCCTCAATTTAGTAAGAGAAGTTTTGGCCATCATCTCAATTTCCATGAGCGGCTTCTGTTTACTGGTTCAGTTTAAATGATCACCTTTTTTTATTTTTTTTATTTTTTTTTTATTTTTAGTGTAGATTTGATGACCGTGATGCTAGCTGGTTTTCTGCTGAGGAAAAATCTGGTTTTAATCTTGAATTCTAAGCTGTCTTTTTTTTGGAGGCTCTCAGAAGTAAGCATGAGTCTTCAATATGAACTAGAAGTTTCATTGTTTCCTGGATATAAGTGCCAGGACACTTTCTACTTTACACTGAATTCGACCAGGGTCTGGTGCAGCAACTCCCAGTGGTCATTAAAACATCGCTTTTGCTGCTGATAGTTCATTTCTTCATGGAATTAAACTGACATGTTTTGGAATATTTACATAGTGCACTTCGCTCTATTTAACATTTTGGCATAATTAGGCTACAGCACTGTCAAGAAAACACAGTTTTGGTTAAACACTACAATGAAGTGAAGTCTTTAATGACCTCTGGAACACTGTATAAGCACTGATAAATCATAGCTGTCAGGCTAGAATTGTGGAAAAAAAATACCTGCAGCAGTGGCTAGTTTCAGGGAGAGAGTTCTCCAGCAGCCAGAAACTTGGTATAATGCTATTTTAGACCCCAAAGCCCCTTGCTTCTATTTATGCATCGTGTCAACGGGTGCCGCTTGGTGATGTTTATTGCAGATTCCACTTGCTACAGTCTCAGACGATGGGGAAAGTGCTGCACGGAGCAAACGAGCAGCTCATGTTCTCCCTCTGCATAGATTCATTACTCTAACCAAGTTACTCGCATACATGCAGTCTGGAAATACTACAGGACTTTGATCTTTAAAACTTAATGTTTGAAAATGTAAATGATGCGCCGCTTTGATCTGCTTCTTAAATTAAATGGTAATTGTGAAAATTACATTAGGCAGCTTTCCACGTAAAGGTTTGTACTCTTCATTTCACACTACGTTAATTTTAAGCTGTATGTCATTGCAGGTTTTTCATCAGTGAATTCTGGTAAGGGGAAGATCCTTATGTTTCTACGTGGCCTAATTATCAGCAGTGTGTTTATTTAGGGATTAGCCCTTAACATGCGATTCCTCTAACTCCGACTCCAGGGATCGCCTATGTGTTCATGACTGGGGGAATAGGAATCGTTAAGGCTGAGCAGTAGAAAACAAAGAGAGTTTGAGCCGTGTGTGGCCAGGGTGGGATTTGTTCACTGAAGTTGTTAGGAAACACTTGGGCACGTGCTCTGCTGCGATCTGGTGAGGTGTCCTCCCAAGCATCTGCTGATAGCAAAGTAGCAAAATCTTTATTTTTTTTTTTTAATGCGGATTCTCCTGTGCTACTGGGCTATTTGCTGTTGACTTTCCAAATTATTGTCATCTTCTTATCAAAAAAACTACTGCGTAATTCAGGACTCCTAAAACGTTGATGAAGCTCATGCAAAGTTCAGTCTTTTCCTTGCATCAGCTTTCTAGTACATAGTAGATTTGTCTGTCTCATTTACCATAAATGATGATAAAGACCTCTCTGCCTTTTGTCCTGTTTTCTTATAAAAGGGGCCTTTGAAGTCTGAGGGCTGCATCAAACTGCCAACTAGTAACTTTCAAGGTTATTCAGAATCCATGTGTAATAGGCTCTTTTAAGCTCCTGTTGGTTTAACGCCAACTAAAAATCAGCTGCTAAACTGCAATGAAGTTGTTAATTACCCCCTTAGTTAAAATGACTTTGTGTGCTTTTCAATTATTAATATTTGTTTAGCTACGTGGAGATTAAGCTTGTGGGGGAGAAGGTTCAAGGTGGTTAGTATTGTATGTCTGCCACAACTTTAAGATGTACTCATGACTGGAGGAGGTTTTGTGGGTTTGGTTTTTTTTTTTTGCCTTGTTTTTTTTTAGGAGCAGATAAATATTCTTTGTTCCAGATAAGAAAAAAACACCCAAAACCCAGAAACATTCTGTGAAGTGGGTTTTTCTGTTTTGAATATCATCATGTGGACCTTCTCCTGTAACTCATGCTACAGTCCCAAAGTTTGTCTTCCTTCCTATCTCCTCTTGATTTCCTTTGGAGATGTTTGTATTAAATTCAGCATCATGCTGAATTACCATATTGCTGCTTTTTGCTAATTTCCATTTGTTTGTGTGCTGGTGGATCTGAGCATTCATCTCCAGTAATTTGCATAGAGTGTTAAACAATCTGATTGCTTTGGTGGCACCCATAGAAGTTAGGAAATTGCCCAGCTGAGGTGAACAGGAACATCTCCACTCAGCGCTGCTACAGCAGCCTGCCTGCATGTTTGAGGTTTGTTTTTTTTCTTTAAGCACAAAAAATAGAGAAGATATTTCCAAACGGGGATAAAAACAGTTGCCAGGGAAAAGAAACGTGAAGAATCTTTTCTGTGGTTATGGAAATGATCTAGCTTGGGTTTCAGTGCTTCAGAGTGATACCTTCCTCTTTAAAATTTCTTTTAGGTGGATAAGGACTTATAAAACTCCCAGATAGCTCTTCAAAATAAAAATGAGCTCTTTGAGATTTTTTTTTTTTTTTTTTAAAGCTAGGAACGCTTAAATTTTATTTCTCTTTTTCTAAGTGTGGAGAATTCTAGATCATCCTTTCTCGGAATTTCTCTTCCCCAATATGTTCCTTTGGCTTCTGTGTCCTTTTGAATACGGAAGACTTGTAGAATTACTAAAAACCTAATTCTCATATATATGTGAATTAAAATTATCTGACCAAAATGTTTGGATTGCGTGCAGAGGGGGCCATAGGAGCCCTCTGTCCTCTTCTGCTGTGAGGACAGAGACCACCACCAGAGAGGGGCTGGCCAGGAGTGGGACCATGCAGTAGGACTATTCGCCACCACTTGTGAATCTTCAAGCCTCTCTTGTTACCCAAGTCTCAGAGCTGTGTCAATGTGGTCACTGCTTATTTTTCCCTTCTTCTTGAAGCCTAGTGTGAAGGTCTTGTGGCTCAAAGCGGAGGTTGGTTGAACAGTGAAGTACCTTTTTAAAGCTGTTACTTTAAAATATCAGGTGATGCTGAACTTTTTTTTTTTTACTGTTCCTTCATAGTGATTAAACACATTTAAAGTCAAGTTAGAGCAAGTCATTAATTACAGTAGGGAATTTTTGAAGTCCAGATTTTTTTTCCTCAGACTTGAAGAACTTGAAACAAGTGTACTCCGTAGGTGCCTAAGAGCAGGTAAATTGTATTTCCTGGTGAATGAGGTTGCCAGTTTTAAACCTCTCTCACTGCTCCTTTAAGGCTAGCCCAGAACTAAATAAAATAAAATAAAAGGCCTTAAGCTTCAGACCAAAGCTTTGACTTTGAATGAATTGCTCGGGATGAAAAAAAGAAGTGGTGGGTGTGTTCTGCTTCATGGATTTAAAAAACAAACAAACACAAAGTAGTGGCTGCTGCCCCATTCAAAGTGGTTTGCTGTCGGGAGATCTTCCCTCCCGGAGCCAAACTTTCATAATCTTTCTGGAGCGCCCCACTTTTCCCTGTATAACTTCATTTTTAGCCTTGCTTGAGGAGTCTTGTGACCTCTTGAGCGTTTAAGGCTTTTCCAGAGATCCAGATTTTCACTACCACAGTCCTGTAACCCTTCGTGCAGCCCCCTGTGATGGAGCACAACAGCCAAGGACTTGCTGTTTCCCATAAAACTCAACAGGAACAGGGCTCTGATAGTGCAAGCCTCGTCCCTCTTTAAGGTATGAGGCTGCTGTTAAATACAGGAATCTTTTGTAACCAGAAAACCAGATATTTAAATAGCATTATGCTTAATCATGTTGTTCTTTTCCCTCCGCTCCGATTGATGTTATAGGAGGAAGGTTTGACAGTGACATCTCAAACTAAACTTGCACTTCAGGGGAATCATTACCAGCAGAAATGTAGGTACTTGTTTGAAATCTCAGGAAACAGAAAGGGCCAAGGTTTAGGCTTACAAAAAGTTGTTCTTGCCTTCCTGTAGGTATATATCATACATCAGGCTTCCTTTTCAATTTTACGATAAATAGCATATGCTGGGTTTTGGCATTAGAACTTGAAATTGTGTTTAAATTAAACGCTACTAGACGGATGAAATGGGCTTAGACAGGCTTTACTTTGTTTTGGTGCTCTAGAGCTAATCATTTACAAATTGCTGAGCTAAGGGGCACAAATTAATGACATTCCAGCATCTTAAAATAGCCCTCACTATGTCATACTGGAAAAATGTGCATTCGGCGTTCAGATACCATGAATTTCACGAATGTTTCGCTTGTGTGAAAAAATAGGATCAAGACACAGAAAGGAGTTGAGTTGATGTTTTGGGTCAGTTACTTTCTGTTAAGCTGAACACTGCGATATGTTTTTGAGCAGCACAACATTCTTTACAATGTTTGCAAAATTGCTTTACTCTAAAGATCTTCAAAGACTTTTCTGCCATAGTATTTTTTTTTATTTTCAGCAGAAATGTCGTTATCACCAATTTGCTCATAAAATCTTTCATTAGCCAGCAAAATGCTTATTGCTTAATCCAGTTTCACTTTGTGCAAAGTTTTCAGATTTTATTAAAATAACAATTTCTTCCATTGCAGCATACTGTGACTTCCCAAGGATTCAGAAGGTATTTTGCAGGGATTATCAGCTTGTTATTGCAGTGTTTATAAGGACAAATCCAGCATAAGATATTTTCAAATAATGCTGAATACAAGTTTCAGAATTGTTTTATTGTACTTTTTTTTTTTTTTGTAAAAGGTGTTCTATTGTAGACTTACCTATATGGAGGAAAAAATATTAACAATCTTGTGGCTGGTTTTTTTTGGACATTAATTGTAATTTGCTTCTTGACAGCCATTGAAAGGTGGAGCACTCATTTAGGTTTGCTTTATTGACCCAAAATCTCTCCTTTGGTCTCTATTGATAAATCTAACACAACGACTGACAGTCACTTTTCACAGACATATCTTTTGGTAGAGACTCTTACCTGTATGAATTTTTTTAAGGTACTTCTGCCAGTCACCGTTACTATGAAACGCGTGGTCATCAAGCCTTGGGGTTGTCTCAGCTGAGCAGGTTCCTGTGAAATCTCCCTAAGCTGAGCGATAATGGCGCACAGGGTGGCTGGAAGCAGCAGTGGAAGTGTAGTTGCCCAGACTTGCACGTTCTCCAGTGCTAAGCATAGGCAAAGGCAGGAGACCAAGTTGTAGCAAAAGTCACGTCCCCACTGCCGACCTGAGGCAGGGTTACGCGAGTTCTGTGCTGGGCTCACTGGCAGGGGATGAGGCTGACAACAAAAGTGGTTGTTCTCATCTTTCCGCCCACATTTCTCCAATGGAAACATGAACAGCAGATCTTCAAGGGTTCTCTATTTTTGTCCTGTTCCTTTTGCTCTGTCCTCTGGCAGCAAGGTTGTGCAGGGTTTTGCATCGTCTTCCTTGAGGTGGCAAAAACTTGAATTTTTTTAATTTTTTTTTTTTAATGTGTGTTTCTAAAATGATGCCTTGAGCAGGTGGATTCATGTAGCACCTGTGGCCGAAAGCTCTGTAATGAAGTCCAGACCTGCTTTTACTTTGAATGTTCCCTTCCAAAAAATATGTTTCTGTTATTTTTCTTATGTGGTTTCTGGAAGTTCTTCAAAGAAAACACTGCACTAGCTGTAGCAATCCTCTCTGCTGGTGCCTGCGTCGCTCCTACATAACTCTGTCATTGGAGGTGCCCAGGGAGAGCCCTTTGTCCTTCAGAGCTTAGAATCATAGAATGTGTTGGGTTGGAAGGGACCTTTAAAGGTCATCTAGTCTCCAACCTCCATCCCCTGCAATGACCAGGGACATCTTCAACGAGATCTGGTTGCTCAGAGCTCTGTCCAACCTGAGCTTGAATGTTTCCAGGGGTGGGATATCTACCACCTCCCTGGACAACCTGTTCCAGCTTGTAGGCCAGTTATTTTTATCAGGTCAAGACAACTCTCCACCACAGAAACAGAAACCAGAATTCTATTTATTTTGTTGTTGTCCGAAAGAGTCACGTAATCTCTGTGGAGATGTAGAAATTGCCAACGGTGTGTAAGCATCCTCAGTACCACCACCCTGAGCCTCTCCCATCTCTCTGCAGGTATCTCCAGTGGTTCCAGGGCAGCAGGCCACTAGAGGAGCAAAGCTGGACCACCAAGAGCTGCTCTGAACTATGTGATATAAATAACCCTGTGCATAAAGAGCAGTTGGTTCCTTCTTCCCTGCCCCCCAGCAAGTGATGAGAATTAACAGGTGATACAGAGGAATTTATTTTGAGAACAGAATTCATTAGAGTGCATGAATCGGAGGCAACCAGTACCTTAGCCTTTAAATTCTAATAAATCATAGTTGCCTATGCAACTTTTACCATAACATTAGAGTTATAGAGTCTGGTGTTTGGGTTATGTATGATAGTGCAAGTGCCACTTAAATTGTGTGTCTTCAGAGTTGGTAATTATCCTGATCTGAGCAATTATAGTTACTTGAGTGGGGCAGTACTTGTGTCTGTCCCCCCACCATGGGTATACATTTTTTCTTTTTTGTTGTTTTAATAATGTCAGGTCATAGTAGGCATTATAGGTTTGAATTTCTGATTTGACACTTAAAGTATAAATCCTGAAATAGACTCATGTTTGTGTAGACATTTTTTGTGTCGAGGTTATCATGTGTTTTGAGCAGTTGCTGTGAAGTACCTCATTTCCCAAAAAACACCAAAACTCCCCCCGAAACTCACTTTGTTCTGTCTTATGCCCTAAATCCTGCAGATGCTTACATGCTTAACTAAGAATTTTCTCTGGGTTTGGTATTCAGATGATGAGACTGAGTAATAAGCTCTTTCATGTGGAAATTGCATATGTGGCTGGAAGGAGCTCAGAGGTCACGTAGTTCATGACTACTCTCTTGTGAGACCGGATATTCTTATACCTAGACCATTCCTGGAATATATATTTTTTTTTTTAACCTCTTAAAAACTGGCAAGCTGGTCTGTGGTACATAACTCTTATGGTTAATTTTTCTTCCCTAATGCGTAAGAAATTTCTTTTCTGCAAATGAAACCAATTAGTACAACTTTTGCTGTGATAAACTTGGAGAAGTGTTTCCTCTCAGTCTCATCTCTTCTTTATAATAACCAGTCCTCATACTATTAAGCCTCTTTTCTCCCTTGTCTTTAAGTGTGATAGCATGTACCAAACTAAGAGTAAGACAAGTACTGCACCAATACGAACTGGTAAATAACCACTTAAAGCAGTAAAAGGGTGCATAAAAGGGTGTGGAGGTCACTGACTGCAAACTGAGGTCAAATCTGTTGGGGGGGGAAAAAAAACAACCCACCAAAAAAACCCACCAAAAAAAAACGGACCAAAAAACAACCCAACCAAATCAACAAAGTTAACGTTGTTTTGACATGTAGAGGAATATCCTATTTTTGTATTTGGTTGCCCTGTTTTAAGAATAAGATTTTGTAACTAAGCTTGCTGAATTTTTCTCTTGCTGAACTTTAGACCAGTGCTCCAATTTAGGAGTAGAATGGCAAATTCTCATCTCCCCCCATAATGCTCATGCAACATCTCAGTTTGGGTTTATAAATAATACGGTTGTAGTCTGTCACCTAATTCTGTTAAAGAACACAGTAGATAGTCCTGGAAGTTGAAATAACTTCTCTTGGGTCCAGTTTAGTACCTTATCCCAGTCTGATATTGCACCTTAGAAGCCTGCTCTTCAGATGCGTGACCTTCTTCCTACCGTCACATAATGGCCTTTTAATCTCCTTCTCTGGACTGTATTTCCACAGTCTGTCTGTCTTTAAATAAAATAGCAAGGCTTTTTGCCAGTTGCATAACTGAAGCCCATCTATAGCCCACTTACTGCTTTTCTTCTTGTGTATCAGACCAGTTGCTTTGCCAAAGCAGGAAAAAGAAATACTATTTATATGTGACTTTCTCAAACCAAAGTGTTATCTCCCTTCCAAACAGCTGTGGCGTGGTGGTGGTGGTGAGTCAGCAATATTTAACACCCTTCTGGAAGCTAAAGTTGGGGAGATTAATCTAGGTGGCTTTCTAACCTTTATTCTGGTTTCTTCTCATATTGTCACACCTCTGAAAGGGATCTTTATTTTTAATTTTTCAATGAGACCTTTCCAGCCCTTTGAGTTAAAGATAATTGCTAATGGCTTAGAGCATGCTCAAGAACACAGAAGAACTTAATTAGGCAAATTCTTCCAGGCTTTGCCATCTTCAAGACTTTTCTTCTACTCTCAGTTGTTGTTTTCCCAGTCCCATGCTTCTCTGAAGAATCTGACAGCTCTCTAACTGACCATTGTAGCCATCTTCTCATTAACTGTTTATTCACCTTCATCATAACTGATCTGTTCTTTCTTTTTCTTCTAGCAAGGCCATAGAATTTCTTCTACACTCTGTCTTTAGTTAATTTTTTCTCCTTAACTTGCCTGACTTTTTATTATGCTTGTTGTGTTCATTTTTTTCAGTTCTGTTTATGCTAAATTGTTTATTAAAGAGTTCCTGTTTAATCATACTACTGTTTGGTTTAGGCTATTCCGTTTCTCACCAGGTTTTTGATAGAATACAAAATTAAACTAGGCACAGTACTTTATTGATCTGATTGAACACCTACCAGATTCTGTAATAGCCTTTAAAACAATAAATAAAGTTTTGAGCCTGATTGCAAGGTAGTGCTGGGTAGTCTCTCTCTCAGACAGCAGAACTGAGGTTTCCTCCTTATATCATGCAAAACTGTTGTCTTTATTAATAATTTTTTTCAGTGGAAAACTAAGCTGTATTGGCATGCCTTATTTAAAGTCGTTCCATATTTTAAAATATCAGTTGTAATGTTAAAACCTACAGGACCTACAGGACACTCGTGGTATTTTGTATAACCCATTTTTTAGCATCCTTGCTAACAGTAATAACCAGGTATTCATTTCTGGAGTATGTGTTTCTTCTGCAGTAACATATTTGGGGGCCCTTTCTGTTTTAGTTACCAGCAGATGGTGGTTGCAAGTGAAAGCAAAAGAAAACCTGTGAGGATGGCCATTGGAACGGTGTGTGTATGTGTAAGCAAACAGGCTGTCACCTGGATATCTGGGCGATGCAATAGAGTGCCGTGCTGAGTTTTAATTAATGACTGTTTGTTTTGTAGTTACAGTTGAGGATCCTTTAAGGTTCAGTGATTTATTCATATTATGCTGTTACATTTTCTGCTTTTACTCCAATAAAGGTGTTATGGGAAATTTCCATATGTTTGTCCCAGCAAAAGCAAAATCTTCAATGATTAAAAAAACTAGATTACTTAACTGCATGCATGAAGGTAAAAACAAAGCCATTACATGCAGAACAATAAAAAAAATCCATTAATTTTATTATCGCTGGTAAAGAACACAGTTGTTGGTGAAAACAATTTTTTTTTTTTAGAACGAAATGTTGCCAAAGAACTGAACAAGACAATTTCCTGCTTGAAAAAGAGGTAGGCTCTTGGCATAAGGATGAGTTTGGTGATTTGAGATTAGGGTCTCTTTCCTAGTTAAACATGAGGATAAAAAGAGCATTTGGTGCCAAAACAGTCATTGGGCGCTGTGCCACTCTCTTTCTATTCCTTAGTCAAAAGTGTTACCTGACTCGGAGATACAGTCTTAGATTCATACTGTTTATAAATATTTGATCAAATACTGTATCGTCTCCCAAGCCATGGGAAATCAGCAAGTCTAGCGGAAATAATGCAAGATGTAGATGCAATTTTATTTTGAAGTGTATCAGGCGTTACAGTGGGAAAGGAAGAGCAAATGTTCTTTGAGCATTTGTGGTAAGTACAGCAAAGGTCTATGTCTTAATCTTCAGGATCAAGGTCTGAGAGGAGACTTCTTATCCAGGAGGGAAAGAGAAGTTTAGAAGTAGAGCATCATGATGGACACCCCCTTGTTTCTTCTTTTTTCCCTCTGAGTGTACCTATCACTTAAAAAGTGGTGTTTTGCTGCCTTCAAAATCATGCCAACCAATATAGTCATAATTCACTCAGATTTATGCTTTCGCTGATGTTAACGTATGGGATACTTAGAATATGATTTCTTTACTAACCCGTACTGTCAAAATTCAGTATAGAGTCCTAGACTTGTACATAATTAAGAAAGCTTGCTAGTCTACTGTAGAATATTTTTTGTAGTAAAAGTGCAACTTAAACTGAAAAAAAAAAAAAGTGCTGCTTAAAACTAGTTGTTTAAATAGTTCCAGGTTAGCAATAGTCTGTATATTGGTGTGCTCGGTGGTTTTGCTGGTGTCTGCCGTAAAAAGCCTAAAACAATGTATTGTTAGAGAAAGAAGGTGTTGAGACAGTTTGGCAGCATATGTAGAATCCAGATGCTAAAAGAAGAGGGTATGTGTATTTATGTAATAGTCAAATATGCACCTTGTAACAAATTACAGGATGGTGGGAACATGAGGGGGAAAGAAAAGCTTAGGCATTTTTATTTTTGTGCTTCATGGTGTTAAAATAAAAGTGATTTTCCTATAATTTCTTTACCCTGGATAATTGCAGATATCGAAAATGCTAATTCAGCTGAAGGCAGTGTTTTAAAGAAAATTATTGTCAAAATAAATTCCACTTTGTAACAGCAGAGGTCAGAATATGTCAGGAGATACGTGAAATCAATTCTGCTGTGACACAGATTCTGTGTCAATCACAGCTGGTATCAATGCAGGCTCTCCAACTGAGGCACCAGTCTTGGAGAATACTGGATGGCATAAGATGTATGAGTTTTTAATAGCATATTCATGGTTACATACCTTAGTTGAAAAGGTGTTGTATAGATTTAACACTTCGGATTTAATACGTTAGACTTGTATTCAGCTTTTTCTGGATACACATTTCCCTGTCTTATTGTATATCATAAACAAAGAGATACTTAAGCAAGCAAGTATTAAAAAAAAAAAAATTGGTATATGGGGGCAGGAGGAAGTGGTGGGTGATATTTCTCCTTTCTGTAATGATTTCTTATGCAAGAGAACTGTTTGTGAAAAGATGTGTTGCTCTCCCTATCTGTTTTTTTACCATTTAATTACAGAGAAGGCTGGAACTCCTCTACTCTAAATATGAAAGTACAGGTGTCCTCCCTCCCCACCCTGCCAACGTGCTGACATACCTGGTACAGGTCACTGTCGGACCGAGGATGCTGGGCGAGGTGGCCAACTAGTTTAACTCAATGGGATAATTCCTTTGTTAGTCTGTAAACGTTGTGCAAGTGGTGTTTGAATGCTTCAAGCTGAAGTTACATCCAACTTTTTGTTCTAACAGAAAATATTTAGGAGGACGCGAGTCCAATAAAACGCATGATTTTGTGATGCCCGCAAACAAAATTAAATCTTGCATCGGAAATAACATCGATGATACAAAGTACCATTCCTTTCTCTCTGGAATTTTAAATGAAAAAAAAACCCCAAAGACATCATTCCGCTTTGATAAAGTGGTGACCTAATGTTAAAAGCACTTCCCAGTTTTGTTTTTTCTTTGGGGTAGGAAAAGTCTCTTCAGGCACTCTACTGAGCTGTAAATAAAATGGTCAAAATTTTCCTGTAGAAATGGTAATCATGTACCAGATCAAGCAGCAGAAATTGGCATAACTTCATGCAATATGTATGGAGGAAAATGTTTAAACTGGGGGCAGTCTATGCTTTGTCTCAGTTGCTAGGCAGAACTCCAGACATTCCTGAAGCCTGCATGCCCTGGAAGGCAGCTGGTCGGAGAAACCATTGTGGCTTGAACCCGAAATCTCAGTCTTCCAGGACACAGATACTCTCCACTGATGAGAAACCGTATGAATTACTGATAATATTACTCCATTTAATGCATTGTCATTTTTAAAGACAAAAGAAAGTTAAACTAGAGATGAAAAATGCCCAAAGTAAATGTATCTGTTTATAGTCCAAAAAGTGCATCTTTTCTGTGGTTACAAGGTACAAGTGTAATGCTATTAAATGAACGGATCAGAGTAGTCTTCCAAGGCTGTTTTTCATAGCTCTGGATAGAACATTTTCTGGTACAATTTGTTTGCTTGCATCTCAGTCCTTTTCTTGTGTGCATTTTGCGTGGCTTTTTTAATCACTGTGGCTGTATCATTAGGGGAGGTTATGTGAATGTATCTGAACCGGCCCTCTACAATTTGGAACCTCTCTGGTTTTTCTACCTGGGACTTAAGATCAGTGTCTCTCTTTGAGAAAGGACATATCAGCCAGATGCAGGTAAATTATTTAATATACCATTGCCTTTTTTTCCAGAGGAAAATACATGAATGTTTTCAGCAACATGGAATTTTTTTAATGATATAAAAAGAATTGGGTGTTGAGGATTCGCATTTTAAATGCTTAATGGGTTGAATATGGAAACTGTGGTGTAAATTTCTGCCTCTCCCCTTGCAGGGTATGGAATTGTTTACTAAGAGTCACGAACACTTCTCCAAGGATGTCATAATAAATATAAGCAAATTATAATTGTCTTCTGTAATAAGGGGGAGATTGGCTGCTTTCGCCTAGTAATTAAATCCTACCTCTGGGCAGTGTACATAGCAACTCTGTGTAGCTGCTATGACAGTCAGTCTTATCTTGGGCTCCTCTAAACACACCCAGGGGAGGAGGCAAGCACTCTGTCAAACCAGTTTGGCTTCTTAAACAATCAAATAAATAAAGCTGCATTTGCAGAGGCACAATAAAATGGCTGGAGGAAGTGTCATGCTCAAGGTGGTTTAGTAACACTTGAGTTGTATCGATGCGCAGTCTGGGTCAGAAATGGAGTGGTGAGTGACGATGTCGAAGAAGAAAGATAGTAAGGGGGAAGGGTTGGAAGAGTTTGTAAGAGCAGCAATTGTGACTTGCGGCTTCCTTTCTGGACCACAATCTCTCCTTTGTGTTCTTCACCTTAATTCTGTAATTGAAGTGCAGCAGTTATCCCTGTGTGGGGCCACCTATGACTTTGACAGCTGCTAATACTTCTTCTGTCTGTGGCTTTGCAAACCAAGCAGAAGAGTTCCATGGAGAATAAGAGTTTGCTAGTGGCATATTTGGCTTAATAAATACTCAGACGAGTAGATCGAAACGTTCCGATAGGAAAGACAGATGACAGGGCAGTGTGGTACGTAAAGAAGGACCCTTTTCATGTCATCTTTAGTCTTTAAGTGAAGTCTTGATTTTGAGGTCGAAGGTAGCCTGATCCCTGATTTCTGTTAGCAGTATTTTATTTTTGTAAAGGCAAATACATCTCAAACAGCAAAGGAGTTACAT
>VYZM01016400.1:240957-251928 GCA_013398915.1 Dromas ardeola | reverse complement strand
CCCCCCCGCCCCAAACCTTGTTGGCCCTTCATGTCTCTAGGGTATCTAGGCCATTTAGTCCTGTCACAAGAACTATTGGTCTCATTTCAAGGTGAATGGGGACATACGCATGATTCCTGTAATAAATGGAAGATCCCACTTTATGGTAAACATGCAATCTCAACATTAGGGAAAGTTACCCAATTTCTTAATAGAATGCAAAACATCTCTAGATACTTTTATTTATATGTTTTAATGGGATAAGCCAACAAAACATCTGCTTTTGCTGGTCAACCATGTATCTCATTAGAGAAGAAATGTAGTTAACTTGGCTGGAGGTCATAATATTGGATTAACTTGCCATATATTACTGTACAAACTGAGAACATGCATTTCCACATCAAATGAATGTAGAAAGTATTAGTTGCCTTTGTCCCAGAAAAGCTCAGGGTATTAGGCTTGCGAATAACGAGTGCTGCACATTCTTTTCCCGTGAGGCATCCAAAAAAGAATTCAAATGAAACCAAAATCATTCTGTGGAGGACAGCACAGTTATCCTATCAGCAGTTTGAGTGCCTAAATGGCCTCTGAAGTAGCCATTTGATCCAAACCATAAAATCACAGGGCTAGATCTCATTTTTGTGGTGACTTAAGAGTTGTCTTGAATCACATAACTGTAAGAACTCTTGTTTTTATATGCTTTTTCATGTTTGTTACCAGATGAAAAAATTTGGAGTATTCATTAGGTGTGTAGTTTATATTTTACTTGTCGTGTATTATTGTTCCTTAAAGTTGTTTCTCGTTCCTACAAGTCTTCAAAAATAAAGGAAAGGGGGGGAAAGGTGAATGATTCTCGTAAACCAAGATCATCCAGTGGTATTGTTGTTAAAATACCACTTGAGGATAGTAATTGAGAGAGCTGATGTTTTGTGTTAACCGGTGGAAAAGGTTTTAACATAAATACTTCAGTAGGGAAGATCATGATTGAGGGCCATAATGGGAGGATTTCAGAAGATGGTTCTTACAATGGCAATAGTGGGAGGAGAGGTGTGTTTTCCGAGACTTGAGAGGAATGTGCTCAGTTATACCATCTTTGAAGAGCCCAGCTTTCATCCCAGCATGGAAAACTCAAACCAAAAATGATGGGTTTCTTGCATTTATAGAAAAGCAAGCATTGGTATCTGACAGTTCTCGGGATACTGGGGCTGATGAACCATAGGATTTAGAGATGGAAACAGCTTGTTAAAGAATTAGCCGGTAGGCTTTCTTGCCATGTTCTGGAAATATTATCATTGCTTGGAAGTTGCTTCTCTCACAAATCTGCTTCTAGATAGTGTTTTGGGTGGTTTCATATATATAATTCTATGGCTCTCACTTCTGCTGTTTTCAATGTCTCTCAGTCTTGCATTAATTGCTCCCCACCAAGTCTTTATGAGACTTAGAAATGACTGTTGGTAGGGGGACTTCTTTTTTCTTTTTAAAAACCAGATGGGAATTTTAACTTCAAGAGATGGCTTTTTTTTTTTCTTTCATAAAGGGTAAACAGATACCGCAACTTGAATTTGAGTGTCACAAATCCTGTAATCTGAACATCTTTTGATCATGTCCTTTCTACAGCTTCTTCGTGGTCCTCTAGACTCGCGTCCTCAAGTCTTATTTCCAAAGCATTTTATGCATTCATCATTGGGCAACTAGCATCCATTTCTCTCCTGGCTTTTCTGATTAAAAGGAAACAAAGAACCTGTTTTCTTGACAGTTTTGTGGCAGTCTGATTATCAGCAGGAAACAAATGCTTTAAAAGACATCTTGTTTCTTTGGTGGTTTTTTTCCCCCCCTTTGTTTTCTTCCCCTCCAGGAATTTCTTCAGGTTTGGTTTTGTTCTCTAGGGAGTTAATATATTTGACTTCCATATAAGTGTGTTTTTTAAGCGTTGTGTTCACTTCAAATACTTGGCAGGTTTTTTTCAGCAGTACAGAAATACAGTGTTCAACAGGCGTCTTTGGTTTAATCTCCAGAAGGGTTTCATTATATTGTTTCTTTGACTTCACGGTTATTTTGAAAACAGTTTTTTGAGTTAAATAGGAAGTGAAAGCCTATATGAATAATGAAACATTCTGTTTTATATGGAATATTGTGTGCCATACTCTTCTGCATTGAGTTAGGGTGAGGTGCTTTTTATATTTTTTTTAGTGAAGGAAATGCATTATTAATTTGTTATGTCACATTTACTTTTATGACACCTTAGTTACATAAAATCTAATAGGAGCTTTATATTAGTAGGATTGCCTAAATTCCAAGCACATTTTTGATAACTGAATATAAGCCTTAGCTTTCACCTTTAGTTTGATTATACTGCTGTCTAGTGATTTTTTTTTTTTTTTTGGGGTGTGGATCGCAGTGGTTGAGGTATAATCATGGTGGAATGGATAAATAAATACATGTGTCTTGATGATTAAATACTGAAATGAAACTCAGCATTCAGTTAACAAAAAAAAAATGCTGAGTTGTTAACAGGCAAGCATAAAAAAATTGATTAAACTTACCCCCAGTTTGGCATGGTGCAGGAAGGCTGGGCTGCAGCTTGCGTGGGAAGTTTTATTAAAACTTTTTGGGAAGGAGAGTTGGACCCAGCCATAACTTGATCTCCATCTAGCAGCTTGCTGCTCCATTTCTCTTCTGAGGCATGTGCCTCCAATGGTTTGGGTGAGATCTAGCCTTAGCTATCATCTTAGCCATGTTTATCTATTAATTTCTGTTCCAGTTTGGAAAACTGAACTGCTTCACGGGGGTAAGGTGAGTACCGGAGCTGTTGCAGGGAAGCGGTGGTCAGAGTGGTGACCGAAGAAATGTCCATGCAGCTCTTGAGGTGGTTTCCTGAGCAATGAGGCGTGCGATCTGCAGGGTGCAAAGGACTAACTCCAGCAGTGGTCACAGAAAGATGCCTCTTGCGGCAGGTTGATTTTTAACAGCACACGGCAGGTTTTGGAGACAGTCATGTTCCCGTAGGTTTCCCGAAGGGAATTAACTGGGACGTGGCTGTCGGTTTGTTTGCTTTAATTTTGGCCTTTTTTTTTTTTTTTTTAAATGCCATTTAAAACCTTTGCACGAAAATAGTTTCTGGAAAATGAAAACTTAATTTCTGCTTATCTTTCAAACCTTTCAAAATACACAGTTTGTGTAAAGAGCAATGCATATATTTTTCCCTAGTACAGCAGAGCAGGTAAGCAAACTGGTACAGAGTAGCAGTTCCTGAAGCCCTCTGGCATTTCTGGGGGACATGGTAAGAGCAACCAAAAGGTCAGAGGATTGTGGAAGCTGGGGTTTCATTATGCACAGTAGCGAAAGTGCAGTGTGCCTTAAAAATCCACTTTTTCTGGTCCATACTTATATGAAATAGAGATGGCATTTAAAGAATACAACTCAAATTGATAAATCTCGCTGTGTTCAGATCCTGCAAAATGATTTTGCTTGGAGTCCTCAGGCGGTGGGGGGAAATAAAATGAATGCTTAGCAAAAGCAAACCCAAAGAAAACCTGCTTCTCAATAAATACGGACTTTTCAGCTTGAATCCCAGCATGTGAGATGGTTTGGATATAATCGCATGAAAGGGAGGACTTTTGTGGTCTGACGACATATTTTCCAGCACAGCTCTGCTGAGCTTTTTCAGAGGCACATCTCTGGCTGCAGTGCCGTTGTTCCTCAGAAATGTCACGTTTCCAGCTCAGTTGGCTGAACACAGAGAATCATAAACTGGGATGGAAGACATAAGACATTATGAGACAGTGGGAAGATGAATGAGTTTTGTATAGTATATGCGAGCTCAACGTATCTGTCAGAATAATACATTGCTCATTGCTCGGGCGGAATAACTGTGTGCTCTGTAGCAAGGCAAAATTTTAGTTAAAGTAAGTTTCCAGCTGAGACCAGGGGGTGAAGCAAATTCAGAGTTAGAGTCAGTATCTCCTGTGGAGAGTGGTAGCTGATGGGAACCTTGCCTTGCAATGCACCGATTTGGTCTTCTAAGACCATCTGTCTTTCCTTGCAGCTCCTGTGAGTAAGATGGAAGTGCAATGCTTTGCTCTGTGGTCAGGAAGTGTTTCATCACATCAGAGATGTGAGGGCTGTGGTCAAACCACAGGGCAGAGTAGAAAGCTATTGGGTTTTTAGAATTGTAAATGAAATGCCATTAGGATTGGGGTGTGGATTTTTTTTGTTTTTTTTTTTTTTTCTTTTAAACGTTGGTCCTTCATTTCAAACGAGTAGAGATGTTGCTAACTCTGACTGCCTCGGTGTGAGTGCTGGATGAATATTAGCATCAAGTGTCATCTTCATGAAGTTCTTCAGCTTTGGCAGAGGGTTTTTTGGTGACCTTTTGTTTCACTTTCACACAAGAGAATAAAACTGCACACCTCTAGGCAGTCCCAGGTTTGAACATTGTGCATCTGAAATACTGTAGAGCGGGATTTTTTGGTTCTAGTGGGGAATTAGGATTCGTTTAGGGTGAAGAGCATCTTGATGGTTTTCCAGGCAGGATTTTTCAAACACTTATTTTCCTGGTTCATCAAGGCCCAACATGCCCTTCTGACAAGCACTATTCAGACATCATTCCCTCTCTTTAATGCAATCTAATATAACACCACTACATTCTATAATTTCCTTTTCAATGTATCAGAAGGTATTCATTCCACTTGTACCAAGACAACCACCTCAAACAGTGGATGAGAGACACTTTGTTACGGAGATCATCAGTTTATACCTCCTAACCAGGAAAGTCAGGAATAATAAAGGAAAGAAGGGAGAAATATGAAAGAAAACTATACCAAAATGAAAGGGGAGATAAAGACGGGTGGAGAAGATAAAAGTGTTGCCATTAAATAATATTTTTCTGAGCCTTTGTGCCTAATGCTTTGCAAACCATGGAACCGCCCTGGTACTTCCTTATCTCTTATCATCAAGTAGAGCTGGCCAAAATTTCCTTTTCTGTGGGAAAGTTTTCTTGACAAGGTTGGATTTTTCTTTTTTCGTGTGTGTGTGTGTGTTGCAGGGGAACAGCATGCAGGTGACATTTTGACTTTATTATAGGACACTTTTAAAACAATTTTTCAGGTAAAATCCACGCAAAGTGGAGATTATTTTAGTTTTATGTTTTATTTAGGACTTGGTTATAAATTTCCTTCTCTAGATGACTTAGAATCACATTAGGTGTGTTTTCCACTGAAATTTAAAAATCTGATGGTAATATTAATACAAGAGGTTTTATTTTAATTTAAAAGAAGAATCTTTTTTTCAAAGCAGCTCTGCTTCCAAAGTTCATTTCTTCATGCTGAAAATCCTGCCTACTTATTTTCTCCTGCTGTTCACCTCCTTCTGTTTGCTATAGCCTTTATATTGGTCCATGTTTAGTGTCTTCTTGCATTCTGTATTTTTTTAAATTATTTGAAGTTTTAAATATTAAACTCCTGCTCTGTGAATTTGACTAGTATGGGCTACATTAGTAATATTAATAGTAGCTTTTTAGCTAATTAGTAATATTAGGAATTATTAGTAGCTACACTAGTAATATTAATAGTAGCTAATTAATAGCCTGGTATGAGAAAATGAGTATAAGAGAACATCTTCTTTCTTTTCCTCATGAAAATGGAGGAAGGGCAAATACACAAATACATGGACTGAGTTACAAAAGAACTACTGTTGTTTGCTTTGCTTTGATACCAGACACCAAAAAATAAAGGCTCAAACCTAGTTGTGCAGCAACTAAGTGTCAAAAAACGCTCATAAGAAATAGCCTCATAAATTTAGGTCAGGAGCTGACTAATGAGCTGATAACTGTTTGACATGCTCTGTTTGCTTGCCTGACTTTTTCTTTTTGCAGTGATGAGGGAATAATACTGAGTGATGTGGAGCATTGCTTTTTCTTCTGAGGGTTTAAGTCACCTTTTTGAAGAGTACCAGCTGTGGGCTCTGCCTTAAACCTTGTCTCCTCTGTCATGGCTGACCTGGGTCTTGGGATTTTGATTTGTCTGTGGACTGTAAATTCAGAGGTACAGAGTGAGTGTGTATGCAGCAGTGCTGCAAAGATTGAAGTTGCATAAGTCCTATTTGATGGCTTTCACCTGGAAGCTGATTATTCTGGAATTGCTTTTCATGAGGCAACGCACAAGATGATACATGTCTTTTTCTGAAAAGCTGATAATTTCAATGTGTAATCAAAGTTAAAGAGGCATCATCGCCTGTGTTCTGGATGAATATGCTCAGCAAGTTGTTGGGGAATTCAGAAAGATGGGGCTTTTAAGAGAGTTCTAGTTACTTGGCATAATCCTTGCATGAGTGGAGATTTTTGTTTTGCAACAATTGGTGTTTCTTCTGACTTTTAAATACTTCTAAAACTGAAGCAAGGGGGAGGAAATGAAAGTGGATATGGTCTGACAGAATTCATGCCCTGCATCCAATGTGTTCTCTGCTTTATAAGGCAGCCTGTACATTTAATGCAAGTTGAGGTGAGGTTCCTCTTTATAGTAGTAGTTATCTCTCTTCATTCAATATCCCTTTTATGCTGCAGGTAACAAAACTTCCTAAAAGTTTTATTTTCCTTTTTCTTGTGGGAAGCAAAAGGTGTACGGGAAATGGGAAACGTCACACCCATTTTTACAAAGGGTAGAAAGGAGGACCCTGGGAACTACCGACCTGTCAGCCTCACCTCTGTGCCTGGGAAGATCATGGAACAGAACTTCCTAGAAGCTATGCTAAGGCACATGGAGGACAGGGAGGTGATTCGAGACAGCCAGCATGGCTTCAGCAAGGGCAAGTCTTGCCTGACCAACCTTCTATGATGGAGTGACTCCGTCAGTGGACAAGGAAAGAGCTACAGATCTCGTCTATCTGGACTTCTGTAAGGCGTTAGACACGGCCCTACAACATCCTTCTCTCTAAATGGGAGACATACGGATTTGACGGATGGACTATTCAGTGGATGAAGAATTGGCTGGATGGTTGCATCCAGAGGGTAGTGGTCAACAGCTCAATGTCTAGATGGAAATTGGTGACAAGTGGTGTCCCTCAGCGGTCCGTATTGGGACCAGTACTGTTTATTATCTTCATCAATGACATGGACAGTGGGATTGAGTGCACCCTCAGCAAGTTTGCTGACGACACCAAGCTGAGTGGTGTGGTTGACACACCTGAAGGACGGGATGCCATCTACAGCTCAAGACATGGGCCTGTGTTAACCTCCCGAGGTTCAACAAAGCCGAGTGCAAGGTCTAGCACCTGGGTCAGGGCAACCCCCAGTATCAATAGAGGCTGGGGGATGAAGGGATTGAGAGCAGTCCTGCCGAGAAGGACTTGGGGGTACCGGTGGATGGGAAGCTGGACATGAGTTGGCAATGTGCGCTCACAAACCAGAAAGCCAACCGTATGCTGGGCCACATCAAAAGGAGCGTGGCCAGCAGGTTGAGGGAGGTGATTCTGCCCCTCTACTCTGGTCTGGTGAGAGTCCAGCTCCGGAGCCCCCAACATAAGAAGGACATGGACCTGCTGAAGTGAGTCCAGAGGAGGGACACAGAGATGATCAGAGAGCTGGAGCACCTCTCCTATGAAGACAGGGTGAGAGAGTTGGGGTTGTTCAGCCTGGAGAAGAGAAGGCTCCGGGGAGACCTTATTGCATCCATTCAATACTTGTTGGGGGCTTATAAGAAAGATGGAAACAGACTTTTTAGCAGGGCCTGTTGCGATAGGAGAAAGGGTAATGGTTTTAAACAAAAAGAGGGTGGATTTAGGCTAGATATAAGGAAGAAACTTTTTACAATAAGAATGGTGAAACACTGGAATAGGTTTCCCAGAGAGGTGGTAAATGCCCCATCTCTGGAAACATTCAAGGTCAGGTTGGACAGGTCTCTAGCAATCTGATCTAGTTGAAGATGTCCCTGCTCATTGCAAGGGGGTTGGACTAGATGACCTGTAAAGGTCCCTTCCAACCCAACACATTCTATGATTTTTGTTTTTTTTTTTTTAAATAAAGAAATGGTAGTTGGCAGGAAGGACAGCATAACTTCAGGTAGTCATATTTAAAAAAAAAAACTTTAAAAAACAGGGAGTTTGGGGCACTATGTTTTCTGTGGTTTTCTCCNGATACTTCAGCCTTTTTTTATACTTAGCTTGAAACCTGTCTGCTCTGGCAAATGATGTAGTCTCATTAAATACTGAAAAGCATTTTAATGTATAGTGGTATGTTTACTGCATTGGTAACATCTGCATTTAAGTAACATCTTCAGATTTTTAGAAGTGCTTCAACCAGATGAGGACTTCTACCTGACTGTTACCAAACAGGTGACTAGGATACACCTTAAGTATCTAGTTTTGTTCTGACAAGTACAATTACATGGGAGGGGAAACTTTTTTCTTTGATCAGTGGTCCAGCTGAAGTGCTCAAACAAGTCCCCTGGACATAAAAGAATTTATATTAGTCTGAGAAAATACCTTTTCACCTGGGAAGTGACACAGCATGGTATTTCAAATGTAACCATCAAACAACATGTTAAATTTTTTACTTAATGAATTTTAGTGAGATTTTGTTAGTGCTACGAAAAATGCAATTGGAAATTAGCCTGTGTGTTTCCGTTGTAAAATTCCAAAGTTTCAGTTGCTGTTACTTCGAACTCCTAAGCAGATGTTGCTTCAAATTTGGGAAAATGATGGGCACATGGAACTGAGGGATGAAAATCCCAATTTAAAAAAAAAAAAGTTATGAATTTTTGCTTTTGATAAATTCATGAAGCATTTTTAAAACTTACATAAAAAGTTTTTCAAATGTTAGATCTCAGAATGCTCTTTGCCATGGTTTCAGTTCTATACCTGGAGATAGCAGAGAGTGGGCAGAGGGAGTTTTTGTGGCTTTCCTGAGGTCAATCAGTAAGTCAGAGTAGAGTAGGGGTGAAATTTTGACTTTCAGTCCAATTCTCTCATAGACTATACCATGAATCAAAAAAAAAACCAAAAACAAAAAAAAAACAAAACCCAAACAAAACCAAAAAAAGTATGTCTGACCTGAGTTTTGAGAACCTAAAACTATAAATTAGCAAATACCAGGAGTGATGCAAGACCTGATAGGAATGTATGTGGAACTATAAATCACTTCTGGTATTCTTTCTACTGTCTTATGGGAAAGAGGAATGTGGCTTTTATGGAAATACCTCTGTTAGACAATTAAGAAAAGAGGGTTGTGGGCTAGAAAGGAAGTATGGTTATTAATAGTTAGAGATGACATTGTTCTGTAGTCTTTCAATGCCTGATAGTGGGAGTATGTAATCTCGGCAGTGGTTTACTGATGTTTTGTGCCCTTCTGCTTGAAAACATATGGTCCATTTCAGCCTTAGCTCTGAATTTCCTTTAATTGTTTTCTGTTGCTGCCTAAACACTTTGAAATGTAGGGTGTGGGGAAAGGGGAGGTTGATGCAAACTCTTTGTGACATTTTTAGTAGCTGCCCAAGACTTCGATCAGGCAGAATGAAATCCAGACGCTGGATTGAACTTGACAGGTTTTGGGTGGGTGATGATGAAGTGAAATGTATCTAGGAGACATAACTGGGGAGAAATTAAACGAGTGCAGCCCCCAAGAAATGGTGGTTTAACTACTTGCTCTGGCCTCTTGTCAGGGGACAGCAAGTGCTGTGCCTGTTGGTTGATCTCCATGAATCAGAAGTAGTGTTTTGGGGCTGCTTTAAATGAGATCATGTCTTCCAAACTGATGCTTCCAGCCTGTTACTGGGATGAGATGTCAAAATACTAATTAATTAATTTAAAAATTCTTGTAAACAAACTGTACAGTAGTATGATTGGCAGCAAGAACTTTCTAATATGGAAATTTTTCATGCCTCTTCCTGCTCTAAACCAAAGCTCTGAAAAAGTATGACCCTTTTTGCCTTAACTTGCCAGCACTTAACAAAATACATAAATATGGTTGCCAAACAAACTGCAAAAAATTTCCATTTATCAACTCAATCAGGTGTAGTCTGTGGTATACTCTGTCATTTGTATGCTATTTTTATTTCCTTAAATAACTGATGACTGTTTCTGTGTTTGTAAAGAAACATTCCTTCCTAACTGGAAAAAAAATGTCAACCACGTAGAAAAGGTACACACCTTAAATCATACTTGAGACATTTATCATCTGATTTCTCCTCCCTTTGCCAAGGAAGTGCGGTTTTGAGATTTCTTGCGGCATTCGGTGTTTATCTGTGTTAAATCTTCATCAGCTGGACACTACAGTGCTTTTCTTTCTGGCTTGTCAAATACTTATTGATGTGCTTAAAATTCATGGCCATTTCCAAAGAAAGTAAATGTTAACTGCAGCAGTGACAATTTTTTTTTTTCCCCCCTGTGGTATCAGTGCTGGGGCTGTACAGCCATGTTACTCGCTCTTCTGTTTGGTACGAAATCCTCATACCACATCTTTTAACGCCTGTCTGAACGCCTCCGCGCCCGTGTGCCCATGCTGAATCACCCTTCTCCGGTGATGTGTATGTAAAAGAGCTCTTAAATACGATGCCAACACCAAATGCTGCCGAACGCAGGGTGCCGAGCCGCTGCAGCTGCAGTCACCGAGCTCGCTTTCTGCGGGGCGTGGGGACAGGGAGGGACACGAGGAAGCCTGGCGCTAATGTGGGAGTTCAGATGGGCTGCCAGGCAAATCATCTCCAAACCTGCCTGTTGATCTGGGAGCTTCTCTACACTATGAGATGAGCCCACATAGGGCAGGAAGGGTTAAATATGGTAGTAGGATGCTAATCCTCTTGAGAAACAAAAGGAGTTTGGCTGCAGAAGGAAGCAAAGTTAGAGGAAATGTCCAAATTCTCTTTTAGGAAGAGTGAAGTGCTGACTCGTAGTCTAAAAATCAGGGACTACGTGAACTGAGGATCTGAGACAACTTGCTCTGTTTCAAGCCCTGTGTACAGAGGGCCTGAATTTCATCTCTAGCAAATGGTTAACCTGTGTGAG
>VYZM01016400.1:191690-238327 GCA_013398915.1 Dromas ardeola | reverse complement strand
AAAAAAAAAAAAAAAAAAAACCAACCAAACCCAAAAAACTAAAAATCCCAAAAACAAAAAAAAAAAAACAAAAAACAAAACAGAGCTTGAATAGCAGTAGAGGCAAAGGCTTTAACTGAAACGGTGAGTATTTGCATAAGAGTAAGAGACAACGGACTGTCTTCATCTATTGGCTGACGCAGCCAGGAAAAACAGAAAAACACAGTGTTCATTAAATTGTTTTTCTTCCAGATGCCAACTGAATTGAAAGATGTGCCATGACTTGTATGCTTACGAGATCTCACTGTGTTTCGGTGCATGTGTAGGGTTTCAGAGAAACAGTTAGCTAGGGAGAAGACTTACCACACAGCATGACTGCACCCTAAAGAAAGCAAATGTATTTACACACTTGTTTAAATTAATATTCATGTCCCACCCAGATAATCACGATAATGAGGGATTTATTTTTTTAATTAAATTGCAGCTCAAATATACAAGCTAAATTTAGTGTGATGTTGTATTGCACGCAAGTAGTCAAAATAAGTTGGTATTTAAACATTCTTGTATGGAGACTTCTCTTCTTAATTACCTTTTACTTCATGCTCTTTCACTATAGAGATTTTTAACATTCTTTTTGTATTTTACCCACTGTATGCCCCTTCTCAGGTTGTGGGTTTTTTTTCCTACTTAAAGTCAACTCTCTTTTGATTGTTTTGCATGTCTACTCCTGTCTCTTCCCTCATTTCCCTGTTGCTCATGCTATTTTTTCCATTTTAGAAGTACCCTTTCTTTTTTCCCCTGTGTTTTTAGGTGTTGAGGAACCTATGTACTTCCCCACCACCACCTCACCAGTGCTATACGTTTGTCTTCCTTTTCATAATGCCGCATCATCTTTGTCTCAAGTTCTTGCCTTGGTGACAAACATTGGGAGTGGATAACAGTTGCAAACACAGCTGCAGTACTGCGTCCAAGACATGTTGGAGCGACTCCAGAGGAGGGCCACGAAGACGAACAGAGGGATAGAGTATCTCCCCTATGAGGACAGGCTGAGAGAGTTGGGGTTGTTCAGCCTGGAGAAGAGAAGGCTCCGAGGAGACCTTACAGTGGCCTTCCAGTACCTGAAGGGGGCTGAAAGGAAAGATGGGGAGGGACTCTTTATCAGGGAGTGGAGCAAAGTTTTAAACTGAAAGAAGGTAGATTTAGATTAAATACAAGGAAGAAATTCTTTCCTGTGAGGGTGGTGAGGCAGTGGAACAGGTTGCCCGGAGAAGTTGCGGATGCCCCATCCCTGGAAGTGTTCAAGGCCAGGCTGGATGGGGCTCTGAGCAGCCTGGTCTAGTGGGAGGTGTCCCTGCCCATGGCAGGGGGGTTAGAACTTGGTGCCCTTTAAGGTCCCTTCCAACTCTAACCGTTCTGTGATTCTATGACTATTGCCAGTTGTAATCCCCTAACTTTTTAAATTACTTTTTTAAATTATTATTTTTTAAAGGAAGGTGTCGTCCATATTCTCATGTTTTCCCATACAGTGACTGGCTTCTTTCTTCTTCGCAGGCTGCAGGATAGCAATGGGAATGAGGAGCCCTGCAGCAGCAGCCCTGCTCTTCTCACTCCATTCACCTGCTGGAGCTGCAGAGCTCTGGCACAGCCCCCCTGCCCCTTGCCGAGGAGCAGAAGCAGCACTGAGGGCTGGCCAGGAACGGCAAGAAAGACTCAGTTGTTTCCTCTCCTCATGTCTATGAGGTTGCAGGAGTGAGAAGGGCAACCCTACTCTTCTAGGACATTGGAGGGAGGGCATGGACCACAGTCTCACTTTCAATATGGGTCATGCTATCTTGATCTCCTTCTCAACATTGGTTAGAGGGGGTTGCTTTAGCAGCAGATAGAGGGAAGGTTTTGTGGCTAGTGATGCCCTGTGGGGACCAGAAAGGCAGGTGCATGCCTGAAAACGTGTGGTGTCGTTTGCCATTCCTCCGAACGGTGGTATTTAAATGCCTGCTCGTGAATGACCTGCTTCCCACTGCTGGTTCTGTCTCTCCCGTGTTTCGACTTTTACAGAGTTTTTGGGTGCGGTTTACTTTGAAGTTTGAGGCAAAAATGAAATGCTGAAAGGTAATAGCTTTGCCTAGTCAGCGTTCTGCGGTGCGTGTTTAATGTAAGTCTGTTAGGGGTGTGGGAAACTCCAGTCGTGCTGGGAGCATCTGAAATGCTCTGCTGTTTTATCATGCCATAGTCTGGGGGAAAAAAAACAGCCCCCCCACCCCCCAGTCTCATTCCAGCCTCTCCACCTCCTCCCACCAAAACACTTAGAAGTAGTAATAACATAAGGGAATTGTACTTGAATTTTGTGGTTAAGGCTTTAGGCTTTGTTTTTGTTGTCATTTAAGACCTGTAATTGTATGATGCTAATTCCAACTGCAGATGCTCACAGAAATGCATTGGTTGAGCTCTGTATTAAAATCATCTAGTTGATTTTGTCCCTATTAGTCAGTTGAGAAGCTTTCTTTTTTTAGTGGTCAGAAGCCTTACGTTTTCTGCATAAATGTATTTGATTTGCCTGATCGCGGATCCTTGCTTTTGGTCTTGGCAGCTCTTCTCTCCCCTTCTCATTTTGCTCCCTGTGTGCTGGTAGATGGCAGCAGTATTGCCTCTCATACTCCATTTTATTGGTGTGACTGGAACCAGGTTCTCCAGTTCTCTCCATTATATAGGTCCCTTGTCTTCTCCTCATCATCATACTCCTCTTTCTCTGCAACTCTTCTAATTTGAACATTTCTGAAATGTAAACGTCCTGCCCTCATTTACAGAGACTGGGAAGCCCTTGGTGGCAGAGGGGGAGTGTGGACACAGGCATGAAACCCTTTTTTTGCTCAAGTACGCTGCTTGGGTGACTTGTGGTCACGAGGCGCTAGGCCTGGTATGTTGTGCTTCTCCAGGCTTTTGAGTTCTAAATGTTTTAAAAGAATCCTTTTTGTGGAGTACGATGAGATTCAGATTGCAGTATAGCCTTTGGTGCTGAAGTGGTAACGACCATTAGTCTTCTTAAAGTACAGTTATGTTGGTAAAAGGAACAGCATGATGGCTTCTATATTTGAGCGCATTAATCACTGAACAATGTTCATGTTCACATTTCTAATGATAAATCTAATTGCAAGGTTGATAGCTTGTCATTTTTTTTTTTCTGCTTATTTCTGTGGTGCTATTTTAAATTCATTTTCAGGTTCGTTATTCTGGTAGGGTTTAAAACGGCTGCTAGCTATTTCAAGACCTGTAGCTTGTGTGATTTACTAAGATGATTAGGGATGGTCAAGAATAATTTGGCAAGGACAGTATTTAGAAGTGCTGATTTGTTGAAATTCTACCTTTTTGTGTCAATATCAAAACTTTTTGGGTAACCTCTCTTGATGCTCTGGGGCTGAATTCCAAGCCCTGACCAGAGGAGAGCTGGTGCTGGGGCAGTCACCTGCGAGATGGTAGGTGTGATCAAACTGCTGGCTTGGGAGCTGGGGGGAGACGGATTTCGAACCATGTTTTATCCTGCACAGAGTAGCTGTGTTCTGCCTCCCAAGTTGTCTCCCCCTGCCTCTGACCCGTTTCTGAAGGTCCTGACTCATGTCGGTGATGATGTTCTCAGGGGCTGTCAGTGTTATTTATCAGAAGGTTGGTGTTTGATAAGTTTAATTGCTGCGACACCTTCAAAGCTAATTCTCTTGTACTCCCAACAGTGGTTGTGGTGGTTGTGCAGCCGAGCAGCTGCTGATGAGCAACTCCTCTGCTTTGTTTTCGTTGCACTCAGGGTGTAGGCAGCATCCATTTCTCTAAATCTCTGAGTCGTCTTCCTTGTTTACCTGCACAATGTGCTCATTCTCTGCAGTTCAGTTGGCATAACCCATAGGTTTGGGAGTTTACTCTTGAGTTTTGGTGCCTGGTCAGACCAATCAGGGCATGCTGCCTTGGTGTTGTGTCAGTTCTGTTCATGATCTTGCGAGTGCTTCTTTCTTTTGCTGTGCTGCTTTCTTCTGTTGCCTTCCCTGCCTGTTTCTTGGACTTCTCAGAGCCCCGAATACTGACCTGATAGTTGCGTGTGTCTTGTTGTTTAACAAGCAGTTCCTCTCCTTCTCTCAATGGGACTTTAACCTGTGGTCTCTTGCATGCAGAAGAAACGATGCCTTCTCAAGTCCTTGGGGTTTTGGTGCTAATGTGACACTCAATTACTAATTGACTAAAAATGCCATATTTAGCCAGCTTTCCCTGTAGGGGCATTGCATGGGAAGGAAAATTAAAAGCCCCTCCTGAGGCTGCATCCCCAATGTGAAGCTCTACCTTGGCCACCTGTGCCAGCAGCCCCTTGGGTACTGCAGGAGCTGGTGCCGAGGCAGAGGCGAGGTTGCCTGTCCTCCATCCTTCCCAGCCCCCTCTGCTCATCCACCACCGTGTCATGTCCCCCATCATCATTGTCATGTTGTCTCCCCTGCCCCAGCAGAACAGCCCCCGTTAGGCTTTGGGGCATAACCTTCATGGCATGAGATGCGATCTTTCGGATGTGGTAACGCAGAGCCCGTAGCCTGCATGGGGAATACCGTGTTCAAATATTTTCCTTGAATGAAGCCATGTTTACAGACTGATAAGAAATGCTAGGATCCTAGGGACCTTCAAAACAGAAGGTTGTGGGGATTCTTGGGTTTGCTTTACTTTTTTTTAAGTATTTGTTTTACTTTTTAAAGTCTGTATTACAAGCAGCTGCTATTTTCTCTCTGGATTCTTTTTTTTTTTAAATAAATTTTAAATTATGGAATAATTGTAACATTCAGTGAATATAGGTTTTTAAAAAAAAAAAGTTTGAAGCATATTAAACTGGTGAAGAGGAGCTTTTCCATACTGTGAAACTCTGATGCCAGTACCTTGAGTTAAAAACCCTTTGAATGACAGGGCTGTGCGTAGTTTAGGATTAAGTAACTTTGTGTACCTTTTCCTGTGGCTTCCAGCTGAAGGGAGCAAGTGCGCAAGAGGGCACATTCTTTTGTTGTTGATAGCATTCCGCCTTAACGAGAAGGAATTTCTTGCCTATTGTTTATGAAGTGGAAAGAGATCACAAGTTGTATAATCTCTCTCTATATCGTCGCATTTATTTTTATTTTTTTAACCTTGCTCTTGCCATTTGGTTGATCTGCAGCAGGTGCAGCGAGTGGGTGCTGTAACACACAGCACCTATATTTTGGTAGATATTGGTGTGAACTGGGGGGGGGGGGGCGGTGGAGTGGAAGGGGAGGAAGGCANTGGAAGGGGGGGGAACGCAAAGGAGGGAAAACCCCCCTAAGTAAGGAAGCAGTAGAGCTGAATACGATTTGGTTTCTGTCTCTCCGGAGCTTTGCTCAGCAACCAAACCCAGGCTCCAGGTGCAGTATTCCCTCATCGGTCTGTGAGCATAGAAACAGCGCGTCCCTCCTCTTCTTCCTCCTCTGCCAAGAGTTTCTGGGTGGTGAATGTCAGTAGCTGGAGTTATTTTTAAAGGCAAGAGGTGAGGCTTGTCGTGCAAAGCTAGGAAGAGGGCGTTTGTTTGCTGAGCAGAGCTGACATCAAAGTGGAGATTGCTGCCTACTGGCTCGCCACTGCCTTATGCCAGGTAATCTTTAACACCCCCCTCAGTCACCGAGATCGCAACCCAGCCTGCCCCTGCGCCTGAGAAACGACCTGCGTTTATGATCCAGAAGATTGCTTTTTTTTCAGGATTATTTCCGTGAGCTGGACTTTGACATTTAAAGGCTCACGCTAATCATCTTGCAAAACCTGCTTAGTGCTTTTAACTGAGCAACTGCTCTCTACTTCTCTTCGCAGGATAATATAAATGTTTTTCTGAAAGCGTGTGAAAATATTGGACTGAAAGAAGCTCAGCTTTTTCACCCAGGAGACCTTCAGGATTTGTCCAATCGAGTTACAGTCAAGTGAGTTTTGTGGTTTTATTTTTTCCCTTTCCTTCTCTCTCTAAGCTGTTTCACAGTCTTTTTTTTTTTTTTTTTTAAATGTTTGCCTATGGAAAATTCTTCTTTTAATCTGGTACGAGCAGTTCTGAATACTGTGGTGAGGATTTAAGCATTGTTAAGGCTGGTAGATAAGATTGCACAAATTTAATTTAAAAAAATGAAGTGGTATTATGCCTTACAAGCAAACTAATTGTTAATGAATATTTACAGTATTTAATGTATGAGAGGGAAGCTTTTCAGGCTATTGTAAACTTGGAGCAAAATTAGCTGTTAAATGATGTCGAAAGCATCGCTTCCCTTTATGCTTTGAGATTACCGAAGTAAAATCTGAGAGGCTGAGATGGTACTTCTGTTACTTATCTGAATGGCTCTGAGGCTCCGGTACTGTGTTCCGAAAGCACCCTTGGTCTTGCCACTCCGAATATTAATCAGGTTTTTGTCACTGAATGTCACATCTCCTGTCAAGGAGTGCGTGTCTGTGTGAGTAGAAACCAAGTACTGAATTGTACAAAGGGTAATTGTCATGTTTACAGAGAAAAGAGTTTTCCTGTGAAATAGCAGTGGTTTGGTTCTGAAATACAGTAAGTGGATTCTCAAATTTTAGGACTGCTGTGTCTCCTAATACAAGTTTTATTACTAGTTTCTCAGAGATTCAGGTGGAGCATCTGTAAGTGTCTATATAGACACTTAACAGGTGTTTTAAGATAAATGTGTTGTGGAAAAATATCATCTTGAGGCATCTTGCTTTTTTACTGTTTTAGCTGTTTTTATTGTGTTGGTAGAAAGGGTGAATTTATCGTTAAGTCTCCAAAAAATAAAAGAGAAGCTTTAGTGAGTTTTGCTGGAAAACTGTCAGGTTAAACGTTAAGAATTGATTCCTGTCTTAAGTTACCAGTTTTATCAAAGAGGAATAGGCAGTAATCCTTCTGTAAATACAAGGGGGAAAAAATATTGTGAAATGACACATAACTGCTTTAATTAGAAAGAAATCTCTTGTAGGTGGATCAGGTGGTAGCATGTTGACATACTCTCTGCCTGGTTTCAGAATGGAAGTTTGTACCGTTTTGAGGTCTGATACTTGAGAAGGCAATGTGTTTTCCAATCTTTGACTCATACCCGAAACGTAATTTCTTGCTAATGTGGTGTTTAGGGATTTGGTTCCTTTCCAGGACGCCCATATTCTCCCTGCTCGTTCCTATGTCGTGCCAAAAGCTGGAGGGTTGGTAACCTCTGCCATGCTTTAATTATCCGCAAAACCCTTGCTAAAGTTATTTTTGGTGGAGGTTTGCTGGAAGGGTATAGCTGGGAAGGGTTGGAGGGGCGGGCAGGAGCTGGTCTTCAGCAGCGTCAATAGCGACAAGCTGAAACCCCGGGGAGGTCGAGTTAGCCAGCTGTTGTGCAAGGTATGTTGTCCAACCCGTCCCTACATTAACCACGGCGCCCAAGTGAGGTCAGCCATGAAATGCATCCAGTGGATCTGTAACCAGGTTTTTTTGGGGTCGTTTCACCTCTGCCGGTTCCCTTCCCAGCTCCGGGAGCAGAGAGTAAGCTGGAATTTGAAGTCATCCTAAGACAATGGGGCTTTTACATCATACCTACTTGTCAGTGGATTAATTAGTATTTTTCAAAAACCCAGATTTAACTCCTGAGCACTTCTTACGGACAGCAACGCAAGGGGTCTGGGTTAAGAGTCAAAAGAGCTGCCAGCAGTATAGCCATGCTCTTTTAATTTGTTTCACTCTGATTTTCCACACATTACATATCATATGACAGTCCCACAGTGTGTGTAAAATGCTTATAGAGTAATTCAAAACTTCTGTATCTGAGCATGCTGTAAAGTGGTTACCTAACGATGCTAGCACATTTTGACGTGTTTAGGAGTTTGGGGAAGGATAGGAGGGAAGTTTGATTCCAAGAAATGAAGGAAATAAGTTATATGAAGATAACTTTCTCCATTGAAAAGTTAATTATGTGTCACTTGATTACCCAGAGGGCAAGCTGGTCTTCAGAGGGTTTCCAGAGAGAGTCATATGCATGTCAGGAGAGAAATGCTGTCTGATCAGGAACTTTACCTGATCTATTTTTTAATTACTGTTATTTTCTAGTAAATAAGGAATTTCATATATTCAAGCTGAATTACAAATTTCTTCAAAACTTGTAGGATGCCAGGCCTCAGAAAAGGGATATTGTTTCATGTCTTGCTTTTGCGTTATCCTCTGTTAACCTTGGACTCAGCATTAACAGTAAATCATTCCTCCTCACAAGGAGGGAAAACTTTTTTTTTTTTTTAAATATGCTGATTTTTGTAAAAGATTGCATTTCATTTTTGGCTTTCTGACATTCCTAAGCAAATTCATTTTGCCGCTGTCACCTGAGGCTAATTGCCCACATCTTAAACCAGCTGCGATAGGTTGTACAGCATAACATTAGCATGTGCCTGAAGCAGTGTGTATTTTGACACCTCGGCACTCTTGCCGTGTTCTGCCGTTGCACCACCGTTAGCGCGTACTTTTATCTACCCAAAATAGATTAAATAAACTGTTCCTTAAACAGTCAGCTTTTCAGGCTGGGATGGTTGAGAACAGTGCGCTGGTAGGATACACCTATGTAGTGCTGGGCATCAGAAGATGGCTGATTTGCCTTGTACGTGGAAAATAGAGAAGAGGAGGGTACCATGGAAAAGGTGGGTCCGCTTCTTTTGCTGAGGAGGACATGAGAGTTGTCATCTTCTGTCAGAGCAAAACCAGTCTCTGACACTGGGAGGTTGGATCTCCGTCCCTGCCACGCTTGGCCTTCTGTAGGCTTGTCTAATTGCTCTGATGTCTCTGGTGCTGGGCAGGTTCTGTGGGAGGAACACCACCCCTCTGAAGATGTTCTCTGTGAAGAGGTGTTCCCTCTGTTCCTCGTGTCCCTGCTGCCCGGCAGTTGCGTGTGGTACCACCTCCTTCTTGCCTTGGGTGAATTCATACACCCTCAGGCTGCTGGCACCTCAGACTGCTGTCCTGTCCCACCTGGGCAGGCTTCCTTCCCAGCAGGAAAGGTTATTTTCTCCTCATACCTCATTTCTTGTGTGCTTGCTGCCTTTCACTGTACCTTTGCTAAACGTGCTCTGCCTTTCTGTCTCATCAACAAGAAATTGAGAAATACCAAACTCTTTATTTGTACGTGGTGTAATGCTCTTGTGTCACCTGAGTTAAGGTGTAGACCCCCTGTTCCTCACGGCTTGCCAGAAGCTGTACTAAGAAAATAATCTTCCTATCTGGTAAGGAGTTTGCAACTTTCACTTGTATTTTGATTTCTGTTGGAACTGAGATGGTGCACATAATGTGAAACCCTCCTCTGTAATTACTACTAGTATCTGGGACAGGAGAGGCAAGAATCCTCTTAAATATCCAGCCTCTCAGTTCCAAGTGATTATGTGATTATCCTTTTTGCAAAGAAAAAGCTCCTTAAAATTTTATTGTTTAGAAGTTTGTGTGAAGAGGGCTGGTTAAAATTACTGGTTGCTGTTCAAAGCCATGCAAACCTTACGCTTCGGCAGATCAGCGATGGGCTTAGTAGTCGGGTGATGTGGAAAAATATACTGGCATGGTTGGTTTCTTTTCTGCCAAAGAAAATGGGAGGGTGGATTAATCTGAGATTTATAGTTCAGTCCTTCTGTAAATCTGCAGAAGTTATTGTTCAATGGTACAGTACAGTAATGTGTCATGTGTTCCAATAAAGATTATCCAGATGGATTTATTCCTCACATACCATGTCCGGCAGTTATATGCGTATCTTCATGTTTTGTGGCTAGTTATTTGTGTAAACGTGCACGTGTCCCTCTTCAGTTCTTTCAGTATATTTGATTTTTTTAGCCTAGGATCTTATTATTTTTAATCAGAGGAGCTGTTATTTTAAAGCCCAGCAGATTGTTGTTGGTTTGGGTTTTTTTGTTTTTTTTTTTTATAGTAATGAAACGTCTTAATACTTCATTTGATTCTTTTTTAGTTCTATCAAAGTAAGAATGTAATACGAGCTTAGTGGGTCTCAGTTGTCAGCATGGTTACTATTTAAAAATGTTAAGCACTTCCTTACCCAGCTCTTTAGAGGTGACACACCCAGTTGTTCCCAGCTGTGGAAGGGTTCTCAGTAAAATCATGCCATGCAGTTAAAAGTGAGAGTTTGCTTAGGCAGACACCGAACTTCTATTCTGATGGAATGCGTTATCCCAAATCGCAGTTTTAAAGGAGGCAGCCTCGATAATCGTATGGATGGCATAATTAAAATTTGTCTTGTCTTTCAAGCAAATTATTTCTTCATCTGAAAAAAATTATAATTCTGTAGAATGAGGTATCCACTTAAAGGATCTCATTTAATACTACTAATAAATGCGAACAATAGTGGTTTTATAGATGAAAATATTAAACTAAGGAAAAAAATGATGAAACAATTCACTACTTTAATACTAAATATCAAACTTTTTTTGAAGTTACTGCAAGTCCCTGAGTCTTGATGTTGAAGTTTTACTATATTAATTTAATTCTTCAATGAAATAGCAAATCAAAATATTTAGCTGCTATTACTATTATTACTACAGTGTTATATTTAGAGTAGGTCTTGAATGAAACTCAAAAATTGTCTCCAAAGATAGCTGGAAGTATCTCAGCACCTTGCAGAACTCAGTATTTGGATAAGGCCTTCAACTTTTTGCCGCTCTGTACTTCTACACATATACATTATCAATCCTGTATGCTAAATGAAGTGCATATCGTCTAAAGCAAACAGAAAACCCTGTCAGAGAAATCCTGCTGAAGTGGGATTAAGTGCAGACATGAGATGAAATAACGGAGCTCTGACTCTGGCCCTGGCATTTCTAACTTTTGGACAGTTTTAACTTACCAATTTAATGTTTCTTTAACACAATTATTTTTCATTATTTCATAAAGCAAAAAGCAACTCTGGAAAAATTTGGATGCCATGCTTTCTGTAGCATATATAACTACCGGAGCCAACCGGAGAGAAGTAACAACTGTTACCTGTCAGGTTCATCCTCATGTTCATGCATTTCAGAAGCTGAGTTTTTGAGACAGGCTATTTCAGTCCAGAGATAATACTTTCGGAATTTAAAATACCACAAAAAGAGTTTTTCAGAGATTGGGTGCTTTTAAAATAAAACCAGAGACAATGAAATAGTTGCTAAGTGATGTGACTGTAAGAATATATTCTGCATCTCTTCATCCATCTGGAGCAGGATACATTTCGTGGGATTTTCTTCTGATTGAATAAGAATGAATGATTATCATAGAATCATAGAATGGTTTGGGTTGGAAGGGACCTTTAACCCCCTGCCGTGGGCAGGGTCACCTCCCACTATATCAACATAAACTATTTTTAAGCATACATGCAGAATCACTGCCTGCCATATCACAACTATTGTCCCTTACTAAGCAACCATCTCAAAAAGGGAGCCTTCTTGCATCAAGCTAATCCAAACACAAAGCATCCCCTAGTACCTAACTTCTTTATCCCATAATTCAGATTACAGTAACGCCAGTGCCTTCTTTCAGTGATGAAGTTTCTTCACGTGACTTTTTGGGTGCAACCACTAAATAATATAATAGGGTTCCTGAAAATAGCAGCGAAGCAGTAGAAGAGAGGGGTTGAATGCAGATGTAGCTTCTTCTCATTCTATGTTCAGTGTTTTAGCAACTTCCCATTCTTCATGTGGTAGGAAAATAACTGTAGTTTTTAGTTTCTAATTAGAAAAGAGTTTGGTTTGTTCGTATTTTTTGTTTGGTTGGTTTCTTTGTTTGTTTTGTGTGTTGCTTTTTTTTTTTTTTGGTTTTTTTTTTTTGGTTTTTTTTTTTTTTTTTTTTTTTTAATTTTTTTTGTTTTTTTTTTTTTAAATGTAAGTTGATAGTTTCTCATGACTTTCATGTTCTTCCTGTCTAGTCCCAGGGAATATGCAGAGTTTCCTGATTCCACTTGTGTTTCCTGCTCAGGGTGCTTGCTTCTGCAGGGTCAACAAAGGCAAAGTGAAATTTCTGTTCTATGGGATGAATGGTACCACTGCCAAATAGATCACCGAAGAAGACAATCTGCATAAAAAAACACTGAAAAGATGGTCTTTTGAGTGGAGGATTGTTGTCTTAGAAATGTGATTTTTGGAGAGCTTTAATCGTGAAAGCAGTACCACCTCTCAATCTTAGGAGGAGTTTTTAGGGTTGCTTTGCCAGTAACGCTCAGATATTTGAACTGTCTGGCAAGCTTAAGGTGTAATGAAGAGTTACTTTTTTGGGACTTGTACACCATTTTGTGCCTTGGGAAGAGCTGCCATATTTTGCTCAAAGGAGGCAGAGTTAAGAGAGAGACATTGCCCACAAATTGGCTTGCACTGTCAGACAGAGAGATAGTCCAAGTCAGTTTGTGATCAGGTAGCTCAGAGCTGGTGTTTGTTCTTGATAACACTGAATTCGCACTTGGGTCTTCTTCCATATGTAATATATTTGCAGAGTTACTATATCTTCCTGGAAGCTTTTTTGCTCGAGTATTTTATGCTTATAATAAGAGGGCATGATGGAGCTGAACCTGAATTTGCTGTACTGATTTTTTTTCCAAGAAACACACATTTTAATGAGTTGAAAAACCTAGTTCTAATTTGGCTTCAAAAAAAGAAAAAAAACAAAACAAAACACCCAAATCACACAACACGGAACCACCCTTTCCTGCCTTTTTGTTTTGTGCAGAATAGAAAGTTGTGGACTGGATGAAAGCCAAGTGCTTCACTGCAAGAAGTATGATAGTAGTTAGCCCAAACCTTATACCTGTGTAATGTCTCCAGCTTATACCTGTGTGACTGAAGAGTCAGTCACCCAAAGGCTGGGGCATAAAGGTTTAAGAAACTGTCTTTCAATTCAAGTTGAGATGAAAGTAATAAAAGACGGCTTTTCGTGGGTCTTGAAAGCTGAAATGCTAACCATTTACCCAAAATTTAATTAGAACAATGAATGCTGCTTTTTTTTTTTAGTATTTCCAGGGAAATAACATTTCTTACAATGGTTGTAATGGGTTTTTATTGTGGTTACTGAGTTTCCTAGTGACACTTCCCTTGAAATGGAAAAGTGCAGCACCCTCACTTCAGAATGACTCTAGAAATGTTCCTATGACTTTGTAAGTGTGGAAATTCTCTTTAGGCTATGAACATTTTCACAGAAATGGGTAATATTTACAGCAGCTAGTCTTCCTGGGCATAGCCATATTCTAAACATTGAAATTGCTGTATTTATTTTCTTTATGATATAACTAATTTCAAGATCATTCATTTCACACGTTTAACTTTTATTAATACTGATGGCAATTATGCAGAGGTAAAGAAAATGAAAATAGAGTGTATTTTCTCAGCCTTGTGAAACTGCTGTGCTTAGTGTAAAATCTTCACTCTCATGTCATTAATTTGTATAAGCTTTAAATCATTCCAGTAAAACTGTTGTAGGCAATAAAATATGTTCCAGACTTTGGACCATGCCTGCTAGAAACTTACCTCGAACTCTTCAGTGTAAAGTCTATAAAGTGTCGGGTGTGGTGCTATTTAATCTTTTGGTGAAGTTTCTGATCATTAAGAGAAATGATTGAGATGGTTCATTTTTTCTGTTGGGTAATTGAACAGTTTATAATTTACACTTCCTTTATGGGATTATACTTTTGATGGTGTTTGATTTACCATTTATCTATTTTGTGAAGATGGTTCTGCTGTAAGAATGAAAAACCCTTTGGAGTTGTATATTTGTACCTACAAGTGTACAGGAGGAGTCTGAACAAATCTGGAAAAAAAATGACATTAGCTCATTCGTTATATTGAGAACAGTTCAGGTACCTTTAGTGAAACATATCTATAGCCTTATATTGGAATTTAAATAGTTATGCTACAATACTGAATGGTGTGCTGAAGGAGGTTACAGTAGCTTTCTGCTGAAAGGTGTTGATTTGTTCGAAGTCCTAATTTTTGATCCTTTTACAGTATCTCTGGAATAACTTTGGTGGGGGTACAAAGCCATTGCTACTAAAGGCCTTTACAAAGTTTTTCAATGCTCTTTTGCTTTGTATTAAGAGAAGAGAAGGTCTCTAACCTTTTAGGATTCCCATGGGAATCCATCTAAACCTTAGGCACCTGTATCCATTTTAAGCATGCACATCAATCCCCTAACATCCTAGGATTAAATGCAGTTTATAAAACAATGCAGTAGAGAGAGGAAAGCAATTTGGATGAGTAGCACTGAGTTATGAAAGAAGGCAAAGAGAAAACCTGTATGTTTTGGTGGTGTGTGTTTTTCCGTACAAAAAAAGTGCTTGTGTCCGAGGTTGGAAGTTGAAGGACTTCTAAAAAAGAATAAGCTTGTGTTACCTTCATATCAATTTTACAGCATATGTATGCAAGTTCACGATCTTATTATTTTTCATGTATTTTACCATGAAATTGCTGATGTTCATTTAGCTTTTCTGTAGACAAACAACTCAATAGGAAGAGCTCCTATATTTAAACACTGGGGGAAGCCGACTTCTTGAAGTTTTCCATGGATACAGGAGTTCGTTAACCATACTCTGTAAACAGGGAAAGTAAAGCTGAACAGGGTATTGACAGTGCTGGATCCTCCTTCATAAAACCCCCTAATTTTGGCCATTTTTATTCCTGAGCTGTGACTAATGCTATTGTTACACTGCTTTCAGAGATTTCAACTCTGATTGTTATTGCTGCTTAATTGGAGCACTCATAGTATCCTTCAAAGTAGCATTAATAGGTTTTGCGCTGTGAGCACTACAGAATGTAATTGGTAAGACAGTAACAAATTCAAATATTTTTATAAAGCCCATGGCAAGAGGGTTGCAGGATTGTTTTCATCTTGTCACTGAAACCAGTTAAATGAAATCATGTCTTGCCACATGGTTAGAAGACAAGTAGGGGCAGGTGGGAGGGGGAAATGAAGAGTGCTAGGTAGCAGCCAAACTTAACCACACAAAGGCATGATCTTTTCATGTTTCTTTTAAATGATGGAGATCTGTTGTCTTTAAGAAACAAAAATAAAATAATAAAAAAAACCCAAAACAACAACAACAACAAAAGAAAACCCAATTAGAGAAGTCTTCTCCTAGCTGAACAAGCTGGGTGATCAAGCTCAAGATCTCCTGGTGGCCTCCACGCAACTTGCTTCAGTTTACCAATGTCTTTCCTGTACTTGGGGGCACCAAACTGGCGACAGCAGCATTATAGACGTGGTGTAATGAGCACTGAGGAAAGGGGGGATGATCAGGTCCATCAGCCTTCTGGCCACGTTCCACTTCATACAGCCCCAGGTGCTGTTGGCCAGTGTTGGCCGTGATCTGCTGCTGGCTGATGTTCAGCCCAGCAGGACCCCCGGGCCCGGTTCTCCACCCTGCTCTGCCATCACAGGGGTTAGGTCCATCCTGGGGGCAGGATTCGGACTTTGTTCTTGTTGGATGTCATGACGTTCTTACAGAGACAGTCCTCCTGGCAGCCCTGCCCTCCGGCGTATGGACTGCGCCCTCCCCGCGTTCCTGTCTGCCTGGGGAGGGAGCGTGCTATCAGAAACTGACTCAGAAAGAAAAATTTTGTAAGCTGCTGCAGCCGATTGCTGTGACTAGATTGAGAAGGTTGACTAATGTGGATGATATTTCCTCTTTCCTTTCCCTTCTAGAAAAAACGTCCTGCAAATGTAAACACGTAACACACCTTTGAACCCCATATGTACAGATACGCATCAACTGACGTGGATTCCAATGCGTTATATGATAAAATGTTTAACTGGGGCGGGGAAAGGGAGGCCAAGTTCAAAATACTTCTGCTTTTGCAAAGGCTATTAAATTACAGACAGCCACTTGTGCCTTGTGAATAAACGCTGAAATATGCTTGTCGGATTTATGGGGCAGTAATGTATCCTTTTTAACTCCGTGACCTGATGTTTGCAAGATGCTCTCAGCTATGATCGTTTTCTGGTGTGAGGGATGTATGTGGTAAAGCATTAGCTAAAAATGCCCAAGTTAACAGAAGGCGTGGTGTATTTATGTACGGTTTGACTTGAAGGTGAGATGTATTTTCATCACAGATCTGTGCAGTTTGGGAATTACTGTGCAATTCCACAAAGTAATCCTAATCTGTCCAAATTTACCAGTGTTGACTACTCTAGTAAACAGCTTTTAATAGTAGCTTGCAGGTTAATTTTTCACAAACTGTGTTCTTATTTATGTATAAAATAGAAGGAAAACTTGAGTTACTTAAGTGAGAACAGGAAAATTCCAATTTTGTGTGTAAAATGATGAGTTCTGGAGCAGCTGATACTGCTCAGTCCTGTGATAATGGGGTTAGGAGTTTTGTGAAGGCATCTATTCAATGCCAGTCCAAGACAAAAAGGAAACAAACCACCAACAACAAAAAAGCCCAAACCAAAAAAAAACCCAAAACCAACAACCACCCCCCCCCCAAAAAAAAACCAACCCAGGAACAAAACCCAAACGTTGTTAAGAAGTATCAGGAATAGGAAAAACAATGGCACATCACTGTGCTGCTGGAGGTAGTCTGGAGTTTGCCAATGTTGTAAATACCATCTGAAGCTTGGGACTTTGGTCACTTTCCCTTTCATCACTCTCCCACTTCAGCTCCCCAAACTCCCCCAAAATCAAATCTATAGAACTGGAATATCTTCATCCTCATGGCATTTCTCTGACCAAAGTAGGAATAGCTTCTGCTGCAGGTTTAGTTGAGCCTCTAAGAGAGATGATGGATGAAGAGAAGAGGTGGACAAAGTAGAGAGCTTAAAACAAACCAATAAATAAGAAAACCCCTAGCAATGGGATGGACAAAGTAGTTCAACTAGTCACTGTGTCCCATGTTATATGAATAATCAATGAACCAAAAGAAGGGGCAGTTGGCTTCCTTGTCAACAGATGCTGAGGACGATAAAAGTTTAATAGAGTTCAGCGGGTAGTGGAGAAGTTCACAGAAGGGAAATCTCTTAAGAGTTACTTAATATGGGGACACCACATCTAGCTTGGGAAGTCCCCGAGGGAGAAGCATCTTGCCAGTTCTATTTTTACTCTTCCTTAGGCAACGGCTTGGGGTTGCATGGGCGGATGGGATCCCTGGGCTAGACAGAGTTTTGATCTGGCCCCATGTGGACGCTCCTCTGTGTGGTTTTGGAAAGGACACATCCAGTGAAAGCTGCTTTTAACTTCTGTAGATCTATGATAACCTCTTCCAAGAAGAAAAACTAAGGAAAAAATCAGATGCAAATTTTATGGAAGCAATTAATCTGATTTGCTAAATCAATCAAGAAATCTGCTGTTGTTAAGCTTTAGCAAGAGTGGAACTTTATGCAGAGGTACTGAAAAGATGAATGAAATCGTGGTAGGTCTCTTATTCTAGACCAGTATGTGACCAGGTTGTGCAATCATGGCAAAAAATATTATTATCAGTTCTTAGGAATTTAACATTTGATGGTTTTTCATCAAGCCATTTGAAGCTTTAGTAAAAGCTTCATAAGAGAAATAAATAAGAATGGCTGAAATTCTCTTGAAAAAAGCTGGCATATGTATTTGCATATACTATATTCAGCATCATTACTTAAAACCTACTTTTGCTCCAAAAAGATCAGTTAAATTAAGAGGTTTTGTTACTGATTTTGGCATGGGTAATGTAACTGTAAGATCGCACATCAGATGGTTATGCAGAAGGCACACCCACCCAGATTGAATAAGCGCAGAATAAGATGCATCAGTAATGATACTCCTCTGCTATGCTCGTCCTGCAAAACACTCGCTTTCTCTGTGCAGAACATTTTATTCTGTGAAATCTGAGCTTGCCTCTTGTATTGAATGTTGATTGCTGTTGCGAAATCATACAAAAGTCACTTAGCACTGGTGATTTACTAGTATTTGCCGTTTCATTGTGATGTTTTTGTTCCTTCAAGAGGAAAAAAATTCTCTCGTAAAAGGATACTTTTCTTCTTATAAACAACATTTTGTCTTTCTGAAGCATTTTCCTCTTTAAGCTGGGACCGAATTACTTGGTTTAATTCAGTCTTCTCTAATGCTGTTTGAATAATTTGTGAATGTATTCAACAAACTAGTTTGTTTAGTTATTAAATAACCGATACAGAAATCTCCAGTTACCCGGGTGGCGTAGTCAGTCTAGGGTGGTGGTCATCACCAAAATGATGTGACTGCATTTGTAAATTATTTAATCTATTTTCTTTTCAGTGTTCTTTTTCAGTGATTGGATAGGGTTTTAAATCTATGAGTGCAGGGACTGATGGCGCCAAACAACACGTGTCAGCGTGTCCGAGCTTTGCTTGCTTGGGTACCCCGGCAGTGATGAGTGCACAGTAGATGCTCTTGGCTGTGCTCCAGGCTGCCAACACAGGAGGACACATCAGCTCATCGCCTGGCTTGCCCGGACCTCTATGGAAGAGTGTGCTGGTTCAGACTCACAGAATAAACTAAGGCGGGTACTCCATGCTTACGCTGTGTTAGGTGTCTGCCCAAGTTGCTTGATAAACTTCCTTTCTTTAATGGACGGCATGAGTTTTATCAGGAAAAAAAACGGAATGAAGGACTAGTGCTTCTTGGTTTTCTTGGAAAGTACATTTATGCGAATGGGCACTGCAGAGAAAGGCAGGGAGGCTGGTCAAGGTGTAAAAACCAAGAAGAATCTGAATTCAAAGAGGATTCAAAATCCATTCCCAAACTGGAGCTTAATCTGAGTAATTGTAAAATCTTCACTGAACTCAGTTTGAACTGAAATAGGGCTGAGAAGAGATAGGAAATCTTAATCTTAAGAAGGTACTTGGTACATGAAATAAGCTCACTTCTTACCAATTTTTTTTTTAAGTCTTTACTAGACATCCTTTTCCAAAGGATGAATTTTACGGTGAAAAAGTGCAATGGCTTGAAAAACTGTCTAAATAGAAATGCAAACTGAACATAACAATATATGAGGAGAATAAAAGACAAAGGCTTTATTCTCTCCAGCAGCTCAAGTATGATCACGTAAGTGAAAATGCATATGTAGAAGTAGGTCAGAAAAAAACTGTGAATGCTTCTTCCCAGGTAGTGTAGTCTGTGAAGAAGAAAGGAGTCCACTGGTTCAGGTAGTACACAGCTTCTCTTTGTTGTACTTGATCAGAGTTAGGTCTGCGTGATAAGGTGTGCTGGGTTGGCTTAACGCCTAGGTTATGGGCACAGCAGCCACTTCTGCTAATACTGCAAGGACTGACCCAGAGCCATGTCCCACCACCGTGCCTCTGGAGTGTATGTTGTCGGCACCTGTGACTGTGTCCTGCTGGAGTAACATCGCATCACAGCTTTCTCCTTTACCCATCTTTCCCTTTCCACAAGAGCTTTAGTGTTTCTGTACTACACTACTTGACATAGGCATCTAACCTGAGCTCTGCCTAAATTACTGTGTTCCTCTATAGAACTTGTTAGAGGACAATGTAGCGAGGACAAAAGAAATTGCAGCAAAATTTGATTCAAAGCTAATATGAAAGAATCAAGCTCTTCATTTCTTTTATTAACTGTCGTGCAGAAATGGATCTCAGCCAGTCACTAGTATTAGAGAAGCATTGCAAGATATTGTCGGCATCACCGAAATGCATTTTGTTACTTTCAGCGACAACATTTCATATGGCAGAATGATTTACATTTGCGTACCTACAGATTTGGGGTGTTTTCAGGTCCAAGAGGAGCCTGAATTGGAAGTTTCTGTATTGGCTTAATTCCAGTTCAGGGGAGGTGGGGAAGCAGTGAACGCTGGAAATCTTGTCTTGTCTCCTGTTGCTCAGGAATGTGTTTGTGTGGTTTCCATCATGTAAAAATGGCGTATTGCTGTCTGATCAGTCAGAGGAGAGAAGCTCGCTTTTATCTCCCGGGGAAGGAATCTTTTTGATGGATGTGTACCAAAGGCACGCGTACCTTACTTACAGAAGGAGCTTTTGTTTGCAGAATTTTTGTCAGGAAAGCAAATATGTTCAAGCTCCTAGAAACTGTTTGGTCAAGCTTAATTGCATGTAGGTTTTGGCATACAACGTTTAATGGAACATGTTCCTGGCATTTGTGCATCTGTAGTCATAGGGGAGACTGGGCCCCTTATAAACTGAAATAAGAAGCAGCGAAAACAGTGGAAGAAAACTACTAAACAGTGTGTTTTCTACCTTCGTCCATGAGAGAGTACTTCAGCCAATTAATTCAGGTTACTTCAGCTCTTGGTACTGTGACTTCTTTGTTAATGCTATATGTTTATTTATCAAGGCTCCCTTCAGTTTCAAAGCTCTAGTGTATTAAGATTAATCTTTACCTGTAAAATATTATAGAATCTGCTTTTACTGTAAATGAAGAGTGGGTAGCATCTTCTCAGTTTCTAATTCCTTGGCCATAGATGGTCTGCGTGCCACCACTGCCGTCATTCAGAATAGCCTTCTGATAACTTTCCAGTTAATTTGGGATACCCAGTGAAGATGCTTTCTCGCAGTTTTCATTCTCCATTGCTCAGACATCTCTGCCAGGCAACTCTCAAAACAAACAGCAACGCCAGGCCAGCCTCAAAGAGTGTACACTTTGAAGTAGAGGGCAGGTCACGGTTATTAAAGGTTAGTCTTCAGTGGTATTACAAAAGGTTGCTGTAGAGGTTTCCATGCATTTGCTTATTAAAGTGTGTTAATGCTTTGATCCTTACATAAAAAAAATAATTAGTAGGTAATTATTAGAAAAAATTGCCTTATGTGTTCCTTGGTGGTGGAGGATATAGCAGAAATTATTTTGTAGCCAGGGTTTGAAAGCGTGTGGCTCTCTTAAGTGATGGTCAACACAGCAACATACAGGGTCAAAGACAAGAGTATGAGAAAAACTGAGTATAGATGGTCAACTTAAAAGCCTTGTAGAACAGAGAGGGCAGAAAAAGAAGTTGGCTCATTAAGCAAAGCAAGTTGCAGTACGTTATAATCTTTGTACCTGCAATAAAATTAATAATTATTTAAGAGAGTAAATACTGTGGTATTGCATTTATTGGATAATTAATTATATGTTTAATTTTTCAGAGAATTGCTTTTTGGTTTGACTAAAGCTCTCTCATCCTGGTGGTACTCCCTGGCCAGTTTTCGACTTGTTAAAGCAATTTGTCAGGGCTCGGTTGTACCCGTGAAACACAGGATCTTCTATGCAAACCGAAATTAGCAAAAAATAAAAGCCTGTGAAGAAAGCAGAATTTCAAAACAGTTTTTATTTCTGTAAGTTGCTCTGGAATCATGAGCGTGTTAGTGAACATATTTTTGAGGGAAATAGGTATGACACTGAAAATGAGTGTATTTGAGATTTTACACACTGTAAATCAGCACAGAATGAATTTAAATGTGCATTTATGTATTTTTAAAGGCCTATTTACTTCACATCCAATCTGCTGATTTCTGTGCTATCAGCATCCGCCAATGCTAAAATTTCAGTGTTACTGCTTTAAAAGAGAAGTGATTTGGGAGTGCTTTTGACAGTTTTTGGTTTTGTTTTGTTTTGTTTTGTTTTTCTCGTTGCAAAGAATGATACTGTGATAGTTCTATGCTTTTAATTTACTATTCTTTTCCTGGTGGGTTTCCTTTATGAAGCGTTGCCTGGGTTTTGTTGGTAACTTTACTGTACAAAAACGTTCAAATATATTCACCTGTGTGTACCTATCCTGTGTCTGTTAGAGTTTTTCCTTCAGGCACTTAAGTAATAACTAGTTACTTTTAATAATAGTTCAAATAATTGCATACTTGACATTCTGTCCAGAGTTCGTCCAACAGTTCTGGATTTCTTTCCCTAGCAAAAGCTTCCACAGATTCTTTCCTACCTGAAAAAATTTTGGGGTGCATACTTTTACATGCATTCAATGTGCTGCTTTCCAAGCAAAGAGCTTTAAATGCGATGTGTCATGAATACTTCACATTCATCTTCTTTCTCTTTGAGCATTAACTATCTGAATACTGCAGTGATTCTGAATCAGTGTCTTCCAATAAATTAGCATCAAACAGATGGCTGATTTGTTATATCATGCACTGTTTCTGGTAGTACTGATTTATGTTATTGAAGATGAAGCTTGCATAACTTACACTGCAGTATAAGCTATTTTTGAGTATCTTAAAAAACTTTTACACAGTGCTACTTTGCCATAAATGTATTTCCTTTCCTATGACTGTTGAAGATGAAGATGTTGATCTTGATGAAGACTGTTGCATGTCTTTGTACCTTCACTTGCTAAAAAAAACCCATCTACAACAGTGACTCTTATTAAATTTATTTTTTAAATGTATACTGTAGCAGGTTAATTGTGCCACTAACTGCATCTCCACTGAAATGTAGAGAAGATACGTTAAGAGCACTCCAGCTATTTTTTTCATGGCCTTCTTCACCTATCTAATGCTATGCAGCAAGAAAGTGAAAACATATTGCAAAAAACTTTGTGTTATGTGGGTAATGTGGTCAGCAGTTTACCATCTGGCAAGCAAATGTGATGATCAAGGTTATTGCCCATGTATGCTATCTGTGGGTCAAAGGGTGAAGGTATTTCCATCCCGTTCGTTTCTCCTGTACTTTGTGGTGGTTGCCTTGCTGTCAAGGAGTGTCAAACCTGGGGTTTGCTGCAGTTTGACAACCTATTCCTAAACTGTCAGCAGAGACTAATTTATCCTCTCTTCATTGGAGGATGCTACTGGTTATTCCTCCATTGAACTGAGTTAACTTCTTGTAGCTCTGTTAGCCTGGAGGTGAAAAGGAGGGGAGACCTTGGAAGTCTGAGTCTCACTGTTGCAATGTGCACATTGGTGATGAGACCTCTGAGGTGGCTTCCTGTGTAATTCTTCCCCAGTTGTAATTTGTTTCAGGTAGGCTACACTAGGACTGGGTGTAATCAAGAGGAGAAACATCCAATTAGCTTTAGGAACTGCCTTTGCATTTCTCATCCTGTCCAGATTATCAGCCTTAATTGGGGGATGATAAGATCTTGCCTTTTCACTGAATTGTAAAACAGTGAATGTAGTGACAGCACTGTTGTTGGGATTTCTGAATCAAACAGGGCTAAAAACTTGAGATAAAAAGGCTGCTTCCATAGACACTCCCAAGGTTCCAGGTCTGGATTTGGCAGTCGCTAATGCAATGTGCGTACTATCCCTTATGAAGCTGAGCCTTATACCAATCTGGTGCCATTGATGTACTTTGCAGTTTAGCCATTAGTTTCATTTAATCTTTGCAATGATTAAACGTAATAATGTTTGCCATTCATAGGGGTTTCAAGACACCCTTAGCCTTCAGAAGCTGTGGTTTCCTCGGTGAGAGTCTCAAGGTGTCTGTTAACCTTATGTGGGTCAAAAAGACTGCCTGGTCTTTGTGTAGAAAAGATGAGGATCGCTGGGGAAAGGATTTACAGAATAGCCTCTTCCAGAGCCCAAGTCTTACTTTTGTGTTATCCTGGCTCTGCGGTTTGATTGACTTCTGGAAAGGATAGTTTACAACCACCGTGTGTGTTTTAAGGAGCCTATTTCTCCAGTGCTTCATCTGGCTAGGCAGTTGGTGAAATTCTGCAGATGACTAACTGTAGTTTCCAAGAGTTGGTGCATATAGTATCTTCTTTCTCATGAGAAGGAAGATTCCTAATTTAGCATTTACTCATGCACTCATTAAAGATGTTGGGAATATTGCCATGGCCTCACTTGGAGCAGAATCCGATCGTTTTGTTCCACTCCCTCCCTGCCACCAGACTTAGTTGTAATAGCTTGTTGGAGCATTTTGGTGGTGTCTTAATTGGTGTATTAAGCTTTTTTTTCCCTCAGTCATCAGTTTTGTGGTACAAATTACATACTTCTTGAGTACCAGTGAAAGAGGGGTGTGAGATCATCTATAGTTCCCTGACTGGGATTGTTTTCCCATATCATTAATTTTGTTCAAGTTTTTATTCTCAGACTCCTCTAACTTTACAACAGAAACTCTCAAGTGACTAATAGCACATTTGGTTTCAGTAGGTTGGGATGCTCAGAATTGATGTAAATTCTCCAACTTCAGAGGTATATGGTCAGAGTAGCTTAACTTCCCCCCATTCCCCCCCTGCCCCTTTTTGCCTCCCACACAGACTTTCTAACATTCTGGCAAAGCAAGCATTTGGACTTTTACCCATTCTCTCACTTTGCAGTAAAAAAGCATTCATTTTTCCAACATTAAAAACTTGGCCAGAAAACCTGGCCCAAAAAGCTTAATGTTTTGAGCAAATGTTTAAAAATACCCTCTGACTTGGCTGCTCTAAGTAGCCTTAAAGCACTGTTGTCCACTGAGTGGGACAAATTCTTTCTCCCCAAAAAAAGCTAATACTCATCCAGTAATACTGATAGCAACAAATTGAAGTTAGTCATTTCAAATGTTACCGAAATTAATCTGAAGCCATAAGGAACCTGAATAAGAATAGTTGCATCTTTAAGGAGCCCCCTTACGTGTGGATGTTGCAGGAGCTGAGGATGGGAGGTGGGAGTTGTAGCAAATGTGGTGAATAATACCAGTTTATCTTAGATCTTGTCTGTTCGCAAAACAAAAGGGCACATTTTTGCTAAGAGTTGTACACTTTGTGAATTTTACTTGATTTTTGTATCTTTGTTTTTGTTTCAAATTGTGTTGCTGTTTCACGCCATGTCTTCTGGGAGAGATGGTTCAAGGGAATACCTCCTCTTTCAGTGTTCTTTTCTGATAAGGGTGAATACATTAACATTTGACTCTGCATTAATTGAAGTGTTCTTTCCTGCCTTTAAATATGCCTTCACAAATGAAGGCAGATCAAGAAAACATAGGAAATAATTAAGTTCAGTTGTATCTGTGTACCTCACTTCTTTTGGGCATATATGCATCAACCTAAGTTAATAGAGAACTGACTTCAGTAGAGGGAAGTCAGGTTCAATCTGTGTTTCATACTTTAGTGCTCTGTGTGATGAGTGATGATGTTGTGTTCTGTGTTGCTAGGGTAACCCAAACAAACATAGAGAAAATAGGGCAAAATTTCAAAAAGGAAGCATTAAAATTTCTTCAGTGGTTCTTATTTGCTTGTGAAATATTTTGCCAAAATATTACTGAGAAAACCCAGTAGTCCTTTAAAGTTTTTATTCCAAATGTAGAGACTAAACTAAATGATGCAGTCATGCAGTAGTGATTTATTTCTACTTAAGAACAAATTCCAACATAACTTTAACTTGCTTCCAAAATCATTATCATGGAATAAATTGCGCTTACCTTGTACCTCCGTTTTGTCATCTTCACTCTGCCCATCTCTATAAATAAATCTAAATTCTTTCCAAAATCCTAGCTCTATGACACTTTCCCCAAAACTTTTGGTAATCCCCCTTTAAACTGCTAAAGCATTTGTTCTTTAATAATATGACAAAGGTTGAGAATTAAACGAGGGGCTGGACAGACTCTTCCCCGATTCTCTGTCCTCCTGTACAATAGTTTGGAATTGCTCTAAGGGGAAGAATGAGCCATCAGAAATCTGTGCAAGTGACTCCCAAGTGCTGCATATTCTGAGTACCCACAAAATGCAGGGGGTCTCTCTCCTCTCAGGAGGATATCTCCATCCTCATGTGTATACCTGGCATTATGGGTCTTTGCTCCCCTGCAGAGATGGCAACTGGAGTAGGCTGAAGCCTGGATTGCTTCCCTCTCATGGGCCACGGATGAGGCATCTGTAGTTTCTGCTGTTAACTCTTAGTGACTCACCTCTGTGCTGAATTGTTTCCTGTGTATGCGTTAGAACAACAGCAGCCGAGCAGATACCTATTTGGACTGGTGAAACTCAGTGTTAGCACAAGCGTGAACACAGCAATACCCGGTATAAGTTACTGTCAGTCATCTTTTTTCTTTATCAGCGGATATGTTCGTTGCCAAATATCTGGTATAAATTATGCAGTATAGACATGAGTTATTTTTTTTTTTAAATATTTTTTTGCACACCATGAGAAATTAAATAAACCTCCTGAAGTCACCATTGAGTGGTATAAGCTGTGGTAGACTGTTTTGCTTATACATAAGGCACTTGTACATCACCACCTGTTAGCTTGACACAAAAATAACAAAGGATTACAATTACCAAATCTTTCTCTGGGCATGGACCAAGGGAGGAGATTGAATGCAGGCGGGTGGGTTGTTTTTTTTTTTCCTCCTTTCTGATTATAGAGGCTATAAAAATATCTGTCTCTCCAAGCAAGCAAAGTTGTGTAACCTGCCAAATCCTAGCTCTTCCCAAGGGACCACCTCTGAATGCTTTATCCAAAATAAACGATTGTATTAATCCTGGGGGTCGAGGGTAGGAGAGTGCATGCAGGCAGTTGCTATGGAGTAGTTGGTAGATGGAAATTTTTTTACCCTACCCTACCTTGCAGTAACTTGTTTATCCATACCCAGAGTTGGTGTAGAGGTGTCTGAACGATACTTCAGAGGGAATAAATGAGTCAGTATTGAGGGCTATTCTACAAAATTACCTCTGGTGTCTGCGTGTGGGGAGAAGGGATGTTGAAATACTTTGGTTAGAAATAAGAGTGGGAGTAAAAAGGACAACGATTTTGGAAAGATTTAATTTAATAACGGCAAAGAGGCATCAGGCAATACAGAAAGTGGATTTCGGTATTGTCTTGAAAAAATGCTAACTGTGAGTTGCCATGGTTGCTGCAGCTTAGCTGAAGCAAATAATGTACTTTATACAGAAGAATATTCTTGTAAAATGCTGTTGTACTATTTCTATGCTAGTTAACATCTGCACCTTCATGTGTTTTTATATATATTTCAAAAAACTTACAGGATCACACTTAATTGCCTATTTTGATACTTATTTTTCAGAGTGATCCCCCCACATATACCAACTGTTCCTTTTGGAAAGAATGCTAGCACAAGTGTGTGTTTCCCATATGGATTTCTCTTCAAATTAATCTACAAAATTTACACAAGATGGTCTAGTTTGGTGGAGGAGTAATGAAGGGAAAGGATCTTCAAAACTTAATGCAGGAGAAGTTAATGTAGATGAGGATCAACAGGATAAGCTCAAGTCGGTTGATTTTTTGGGAGGGGGAAGTGTAAAATCTCAACATTTATAGAAGGAACCAGGAAGGAAAAAAAGGTAGAAGTGGTAATAATTACTTGTTTGGGTTTTGTTGTTTTGTTTGTTTTGTTTTGTTTGTTTTTTTTTTTTTTTTTAATTTTTACTTGTCAGGTATACCTTCTGCCCTACGCTATCCTAAAAACTAGTTTACTCTTTGGAAGAACCTGTAGATTAGACTGAGACATGAGGAAGCTGGCAGAGGTGGACCACCCAGGGAGGGGTCGGAAAAGAGCGTGAGGAAATGGAGAATTTGAGTGTCCGGTGACTTGCCAGGGCTGATGCACATTTCTAGAAGTGCTTGTTTTTGTTTTGATAAGGGATTGAAGAATAGCGTGGAAGCATAACGGGTGAGATCAGCAAGGAAGCACCATGTTCGAGAGGCAGTATGAAAGGACGAGCTCTGAGGCGGTGGACGGAGACGCGTTCCCATGGAGGGTGTTGGCCAGCTGTGTTCCCTCTCCGCCTTTCCCCTCTTGGGCATCTCCTCTCCACCCCTCAGCCCCTTCGTTAGTAGGTGAGGGCGAGAGGTGGGGACAGGTCATCATGTCCCACAGCGCTTCTTGCTGGTGGTTTTGTAGGGGGATGGAGGAATCCTTTCTGCATCATTTTATACCTGACTCTCTGTGCTGTAGCGAAGTAAGTGGCATTGGGTCTGGTGGATGTGTTGCTATGGAAAATAGACGTGCTTTTTATAGTCAAATAGAAAGGTGCATTTCCAAAAGCTGTTCTTGAACGCTGCGGCCATAACCTGACTGTTTTAATTCTATCCGTCTTGGCAGTGAACTGTGACTGTCAGGGTTGAATATCAGTTCGCTAAGAATCCAAGTGCTGGAGGAATGTCCTCATGTTTCTGTACCCATGCGGCAGCCCTGTCTTTCACTGGAGCCTTTCTATTCTCAGCAGCACGTGGGAATTCGGTGAGATCCGATAACGGCAATATTAATAGCAGTTGAGTAGGTGGCCAAAGAGGTTGAAATTTAGCACAAGCTTGCTACTAGTTGGACAGCCGGTGTTCGTCTCCTGCGCAGCATACCTTGGCGAGGGTGGAGAATCCTTCAAACTCTCCGACGTCGTCCTCAGAAGCGTAAGTGAAGCTGGTGGGTGTCGGGCTATAGCACCTGGAGCTCGGCGAGGCGCTCAGGGCCGGGCTTGTTCTGCAGCCTGCTGATCTGCTCCGGCTGCCAGGCCAAGGCATGGCTCTTCCAAGTCCTTCAAAGGGCGTCTGGGAGGTGGAACTGCTACCTCGGTGGATAGAAGTTCAAAGGGAGAGCACCGATACTTCTTTTTAAACAGAAATCTGTTCAAGTCCTGTGTTCGTGACATCTGTAATGCAGAGGAAGGCATGGAAAACAGATGGCTTTGGCAGCTGTTGGGGTTTCTGGTGTATTCGTCACCAAGGGAAGGGTTTGGCACTGGGCAGGGTGCATTTGTCACTGGCACATTCCTTTCTATCAGTGGGAGTGTCTCTGTCCCTTCTTTCTTCCCGTAAATGGATTCAGATTTGTCTTATCTCTTTGCACATGACCACGTGGCCTCTTCTAGGCAGATAAGTCTCATTTAGAGCAGGGGGATTCTCTCATCTAGCTTTTTTTTTTTTAAATCATAGATTGATATTTATACTGTAAATATGTTTCTATAGAAGAAACAGACCCTCAGAAAGCCACGCTTTCTGAACGAGATGCTGTAAATTAATCTTCCAGAATTTTCCTCTGACTTTTTAGTATCTTGGATTTGGTCTTGAGCTACATGTTGATGTTATCCCTGGAAAATAACTAAGCGAAGCGTCAAAGTAGATTTGACATAATGAATTGATAGTTTCTGTAACTTAATATTTATTAGGATGTGGAGGAACCAAAACATTTAATGTGTTAGGAAAACAAAATCCAAACTATAGGGTATATTTGTTAAAAGTCTTGAAATAAGCCAACCTAAACATAGCTACTTAAAATGCACTACTCTTCTGTGAGGAGTCACTGGAGAAGTGTATATGTACATGTGAGCATTGCCAATGGGTATATTTTATAATTGATAAATTCTGGTTTATGATTTCTTGAAGTACTACGGTCTGCTAGCTACTGTAAGGTGTGTGACTGTCTTGTACGATATGTTTTTTATTTTTAAAAAGTACCTCAAACTTCACTAAAATAATACAAGCAAGCTTTTCTCACTCCTCAGAGCAAAGCATCAGTAGATGAAGGGGAAGCACAGAGCATCTCTGGCTGGAGTTTTATCACCCGGGGACTCTTACGGTACCTGCCATGTGGAGCAGGGTCCTCCTCCGCCGAGCCCCCCTCCCGCTCCTCTGTGGCAACGCGTTGCCTCTGCCATGGTGCTGACACAGTCACTTGTACAAGCACGCTATAGAACAGATGAGAGAGTTAATTTGGGGGTTGAAAAATGCGTATCAGGAAAAACCCAAAGAATGAGACAGGCAGAGCCCTCTGGTCCTGATGCAGAGCGTGGAACCGCAGCGTGATTCAGAGCCGTGTTGGCATAACCATGGGGGCAGCAAACAGGAGCGGCTGGAAGGGAAAGGGAGACCAGGAAATCCTTAAGCTAGAGCTGCTGCCAGAGCCTTTGTATTGTCAGGCTAGGGCCTTGGTGACTAATTTTGCTATTTAACCTTGAGCAAACAGCAGAGCTGAGACTAAATTCCTTGAGCTGCGACTCAGCCTGCTGATCTGCCGTGTCACTTTGCTTTATTCTTGTAGAGTGGTCCTCATTAGAGAAACATCTGCCAGTCTGCGCTTGCTGGGTGTAAATGATGTCTGTGAATATGCGTTGCATTCAAACATAACGCAGGTATTTGATCTCTAAGTGTGTCACCTACTAACAAGTGAGAGCTATTTCTGTCCCATTTGTATTTTTTCTGTTTGCTAAAGGATTGACGTAGATGAGGTGACTTACACAGAAGGTAGTATTTCTCCACGGATGGTTATTTCACATCTTTTTGCATCAGTGTTCAGTGTGGAATTCATAATTATCATAATAACTCCACATATTGTTATCTCGTGGCTTTTAGACTTTCATGCCATGTTTAGATATTATCCAGGATGGCTAATCTTGAAGTGGTACATAAGCTGTTATTGAAACCACTGCCAACAATTAAAGTTCATGCGTGGTGAATTGAAGCTGTACTTTTAAAATTTTGACAGTTTTGAGTTGGGGTTTGATACTGGGGTTAGATTAGGTAACACAGAGGATCAGAGTTGCTTTTATTTTAAGCTTAGAATGAATGCTAAAATGCTGAGACTGAGGCAAGACCAGATGAAGTATTTGAAATAAAATTCTTTCTGCAAGGTCTTAACCACTCTCCTTAGCAGCTTCCATTGCTTACTTCAGACATCTTTAGAGAAGTTGCATTGTTAGTGAAAGGAGATATAAAAACTTCTGGGAAAACTGAAATGACACCAAGTGGTTTGGAAAGCGGTGTTGCATCGTCATTTGGACAGGAACGCCCTTCTTTCAGCAGATTGTTTTTGAGGTGCAGCCTTGGCTGTGCCCTCCTGAGCAAAGCAGCAGCCTGCTCATAACTTTCAGCATAATGGCATTCATTTATTCAAGCCAGAAATTAGGTTACACAGAATAATATTTTCATAAAGAATATAGTCTGCATCAGCTGGGCTCTGTGACAATTTTGGATGAAAAATCAAAAAGCAGACTTATTTCACAGTTGCCCAATGTAGGATTGGTGTTTATTTGCATTGATGACGATACTTCACCAAGTGGGTTACCCCTTCAGTTCCTAGAGTAGCTTTCGGAGGACAAATGTCTCTACAAGCAGTGCTGTGTGTATGCTTCAATTCTATATACTTACGTTCAAATTAAGGTTATAATTGTCCAGGAATGTTTAAAAAGCTTAAAGGCTACAGTGCTGAAGTTCTTGCACTCCATCTCCTAACTGATTTATTCAAATACAGTGTGAGAAACTGAGTGTTTCAGCCCTGTATGTTTAGAGCCAGATTGTAGAAGGGGAGTGGAGGCGGGAGCAGGAGCTCACTGTTGGGTAGCAACAGGTTGTCAGAGAAGGTAGGATTGTGCCTCCTCTCACAACAGCGAAGAACTTGCTATGTTTGAGGCTGGTGCCTGCATCTTGTCCCCTGCTATGAACTGTAGCTGTTCAGAGCTATACACAAGACCCCAGTTGAATTCTTTGCATAGTACTGCATAGTATTTACATTTTGATAACACTTTATGAAGCTGAACTTCTATTTAATATAATGATTTCATTTTGTGTTTTCATTTATTGCAGTAGAGTTAATCTTGTTTTTTTTGATTTTGATGCTCACAGGAGAAAGACATTCCTCTTAAAAGCTCTTCAGTTTGTATCGCACTACTATCGAATAGATATTTGCCCAGCTATTTTAAATGCAATATACTGGGCAATGGCTTGTGCACGTAAGGTCAGATGTGCGTTTTGAGCTTGGACAGGTTGTACTTATAAAAGGCTCTTATTTCACTTGGCAAATGATAACAAGTGGATCCAAACTGCATCTTCTACAAGTTGCGTGCATCAGAGGAGAAGAAACTGTGAAGTTTGTGGATGACAAATTACTTTTAAGGCCTTCCAGTAAGATAACAGCATTGCTTCTTTATTCAGGATTTTGTTTTGGCAAAAAATCATATACCTTTTGTTTTACACAATTTCTAGGAGAATACATTAATCATCCGGAATCCTCCTTTTTTTCCCCTTACTTCAGGACCGTCAAAGAATTAATATATGCCTATATAAATGAGGAACTAATTGCTCTAGTTCAGCAGGGGTTTTCTTTTTTTTTTTTTTTTTTTTTTTTTTTTGGTCAGACTACATCTATCATGAAACATTGCTTAAAAGTTTAAAGACCAATAGGTGTAGTTAAGAGAGGGAGAGTAGTAGTACAAGTGAAGAAACCTTGCTCACAAAGAGTAAACAACTTGTCCGTTTGCTTCCGTTGTTAGCTAAGCAAGCATGCGAATGGAGCACGGTCTGTTGTTCGAGTGTGTGAAGTATTTCTCTGCCTGCATTTTGGGTCTCAGCTGTGCTCATTAGTTACATTAATGTCTTAAGCTTTGTGTTGTTTATAGCCCTAGTACTCAGGCCTAGTGTATTTATGGTTATTCAAGTGTAGAAAATATATTAAAATACAAAACCAACTGAATGTTCCTCCTGTTGCAAATGATTGACCTAAGTGATCCCAGAGAACTCATGGAAACCAGAAGTGGACACCATTATGTTCAATGATGTGGCTTTGCTCTGTGTGAGTGTGGCAACCTCTTGGATATAGGCTCCAACTGACCAAGGGCAGAGTTTTTCACTGCTTGCTAGACTGCTAAAGTTTAGAAGCAAACTTTAAGGCATCGTTAGCAAGGGGATCCCTGGCCTCTGCTTGTGTAATTGCAAATAACGGAAGAAATTCTGCCCTAATGAAAGGCTCTTAGACCTTGAAGCTAAAGAATGTAAACCTTTAAAGTGCTGTCTGTCAGATGTGGGAAGCATAATGCTGATACACACCACTACAAGCATAATTTTCCATCTTGTGCTTTGGAAAGCAACCTGTCTCTAGTCAGCACATTAGGTCACGGCCATGGTGTGTCCTGCAGCACGGACATTGGAAAAGAAATACATGTAGTGAAGAAAAGGAAGAGGAAAACTTTTTCAAAAACGGTCTCCAGTGAAAAAAGAACAACAATGTGTTTCAGAAGGGTTTTTTTTTTTAAAAAAAAAAAAAGTGTAAATATTTCACATTAAAGGAGAAGGGTTCCTCCTTATCCTTGAGGAAGAGGTCACTGACTACAAAGCCAGTGGCATCTCTGGCATGTGATATTAAGGAAGCTGCAAGTGGGGATTGCACAGGTTGGATCCATCTCAGGACTTTGTGTTCTTGGCAGCCTGATTTCTTTATGGTGTGGGGGACGGGCAAGGCAATTACAGCCACACTGAGTGGGAGCAAGAGCTCTCAAACTAGAAGGAAAGAGAAGGAGGAACTGTCTGTGTTCCTGCCGGTTGTCACGTTGCTTCGAATATTGTATTTCCATGAAGAGTGTCTTCTACCTTGACCAGGCCCTGTCATTGTTTTGCTACCTCATAACTGTCCCCTGAATGGCTTATTTTCCCTGCAACCTTTGACTAACTTGCTCCTAGGTGGCCAGAAATAGGATAGGTACCCTGATACATCGTTGACCTGTTACAGGGCTCTGCATAGGTCTTTCTGCCACCATATGTTAATTCATGGCTTTTTTTGTTTGAACCCCTTCACTGTGCTGCGTGTGAAGCTTGCTGCTGAGCCACCCCAAACAAACACTGTCTGGGGCAGGTGAAAAGTTGTTTTCAGTGTATTTAAGCCATCTGCCCTTCCATAACTGGGAGTGTTGTGCAGCTGCCATCTGCAATCCAGCTGTGGATATCTACACCTGAGGACTGAGTCCATGGTACTCCACCTGTGGGAGGGTCCCATCTGAAAAGTGTTGTCATCTTGTTCTTAAAATGAGCAGGAGGAGAAGAGGACCACTGTGATTGTGCGCTGGTGCACTTACGAGGTGTGCCACAAATTGGCTATATGTTCTTTTTTTAAAAAAAAAAGTTTACTAAAGTTAAGGATTGCATATTTATTTATTTATTTTTCTTTTTACATAAAAGCAAACCAAACTATTCCTTCCAGCCCTGCAATATCTTTCTCCGGCTGTCCCAGTTTCAGTTGCTCATTTTTTTGGCCTGAAAAATTCTCTCTAGGCTGAAGCATTCTCGGTGTCCAAGGCAAATATTTTAGAAAACATAATACAATCAGGGAAAAAGTAACAATTGAATCTGTTTTCATATGGAACTGAAGGTCTTCCTGGGTAATAGAGACTATATTTCCCAAAGTCATTAGCTTGTTTTCCACTTTTATTTTGTTGGCAACTAAAAATCTTAGCTAATTAAAAAAGCCTAGAGCCTTTCTGAGTACTTCTCAAATCAGAAACTGTAATAGATCAGCTGGTTTCTCGCTTTATATGTAACGACTGAAATAGTATGGAGTTAGGCCTATGAATTCAAAGAGAATCGCTTTTTATTTCTTTTGCAACAGTCATAGCTGCATATTTTATACGGGCCTCTAATTGGTCTTGAAACCTTTTAAATCTTGAATAATAATTAAATTTTAAATCAGATATTTTAAAACTTTTTGTTTTGTTGTGTTTTTCTCCCTCCCTGCCCTGCTTCAGACCGGAGGAGACCAACAGAAGAGTGAAAAATGTAAGTCATACTTATTTCAATGCTTTCTGAAATGATTTCACACTAATTCTCATTAAGTATTTCTAAAACGCTTCTGTTTATGGCACTATCATGTTTACCTTATTCTTCAGCTGTTCGTTTATCTGATGCAAATTAGTGGCCATCTTATGATGATCTCTATGTAGCTTACTTCCCCAAATAAGTGTAATAATTAGAAACAGTACTTATATCTGCCTACTTGAGATACACAAGCTGCATCTTTAAATGCTTTTGATGGAGATCATACTGTAAACAAGATTTTACAATTCATTGTGGAAAACATCTCTAACAGCATGCTGAGATTCTTTTATACTGGTACATGGTATGAGAAGAAAGTAATTAGGTTTGTATTTGGGGTTTTTTTGTGTTTGTTTTTAGGTTTTGATTACATTATACTGGCTTGGGAGAAAAGCTCAAAGTAACCCTCATTATAATGGTCCATACCTCAATCTTAAGGCATTTGAGAAGTTATTAGGACAAGCGTTGACTAAGGTAAGGAATCAAAAAAGAATAGTAAACAAATAGCCTGAATTTTATAGTTTGCTATACATTACAGCATCAACTCCAAACAATCTCTTGGGGTTAAATTTTATTCTTAGTTTGGAGAATATAGTCATTTGTTTTGTTTGTTTTGCTTGCTATCAAAGTCCATGTGAAAGGAATGATTTTTAGCTTACACTGGTTCTTCTGCTACCCATATATGATTCTTCGGAATTCACCCACTTTTATTGATGTGGTAGATTGTGAAAAGCCTTGTCTTGATTCCCTTTGGCTAAGATAAGAGAAATTTAAGACCTTGTGTTGAATCATAGAATCATAGAATCGCCTAGGTTGGAAGGGACCTTTCAGATCATCGAGTCCAACCATCAACCTAACTCTGACAAAAACCATCACTAAACCATATCACTAAGCACCATGTCTCCCTGTCTTTTAAACACCTCCAGGATGGTGCCTCAACCACTTCCCTGGGCAGCATGTTCCAATGCTTAATAACCCTTTCAGTGTAAAACTTTTTCCTAATATCCAATCTCCTATCCAAGCTTTTGTCTATGTCATTTTTAGGGGTTTGCAGTAGTCTTTGGTAAAGTCCACTCAAAATGCATTTTAAAAATTTTTGAGCAAAAACCTGCAACTAGCGTTTGCACCTTAAATTATTGCAAAAGACCTTTCAAAACTTCCTTTCACAGGCACTTGAAGAGTCCAGTCACCTGAACAGAAGTGGCAGGGATAGTGGGTACGGTGATATTTGGTACGTTGACCGGGGAGAGCCCTTTTCATCTTCAGCTACCCATAAAAGAGACGATTCCTTTGATAGCTTGGATTCTCTTGGTTCAAGATCCTCCACAAGCTTTTCATCAGATATAACCTTGAAAGGTGGCAGTGAAGGTATGTTTTTTCCTCTTAAATCTTTTGTTGACATATGTCTTATGAGTGTGAGAGAAGACAATGTATGGACCTAGTACTTCGGGAAAGGCAACTCTAGTTTTGCAACTGCTGCAGTTGCATTTTGCTTAAGCAAATATTGACCTTTAACAGTTGGTAGAAACAGTGCTCACAGAAATTTTCATAAGAGGTGTTGCTGGGACTCTTGCTCTCCCAGCCGTGTTACAGTGTGTGTATGTGGGGGATATTTTCCCATAGTTCAGAAAGGGAAATTGCTGGAATTCAGAATCTGATGGGTTCACCTAAAATTCAACAGTTGCAGGAGTCTCTTGCCTTGTTCCTAGTGTGGATATGTCAAAGCTCTATGCCTTCACTCCATTTGTGAATATTCAATATTCAATAGGGTTTGTCCCGCCTAGGTTAAAAACTGAAGAGTGGTTGTTATTTTTGATAGTTTGTCGTGGAAAGAAAAGTAACAAGAACAAGGTTTGTGAAATTGGATGCCTACAGCTGTACCCGAATCTGTGTTTGTCTCCCAGTTTTAAAATGCAATACTAACTTGTAGTCTAGCTTGAAGTTAAAAAATAGCGAGCTTTTGGATTTTATCATGCGAATAACAAAATCATTGAGCCAAGGCCACGTGGCGCATTTCTGATCTGAGCAAAGCAGCACGTAGCCATGCTACATATGTGACATACCCTCGGCTTCTACTAGGCGTTAATCTGGTGAGATGAGCATGTTGCTATACAATTTGCTGGTAACTTAGCTTTGTTAGTAAATTCGAGTGGCAAGTATGTTTTTAATTAAAACCTTCTGTGCCATTTTACGTCTTCAATCTAGAGGTTAGCTCTTTGTTTCCTGCAGGGTGCAGTGATAGGGAAAGAATGGAACAAATGTAGCAGGGGCATGCAAACCAAACTTGGCTCCACAGACCTTATCACAACTTCACAACAAACTTCCAAAAATACCTCTGGTACTGTCCTGTCTGTAGCTCAGCAAGTTTCCAGCCAAAGCATCTTGAATATGGAGTGAAATTGATTGTAGATTATTTTGGTGCAAGTTCTAGCTAGAAGCTGCTCGTGTCTAGAGGATAATGGTTGTGCCTTCCTTTTTCTCCCCTTTCTTCTAAGGTTGTGACAGTGACACAGACTCGGAACTGCCTTTCAAAATGCATGACTCCCATAAAGATGACAGGTCTTACCGTAGGATTTCCATGATTGAACCAAAACCTACTTCTGACTTCAACCGTTTCTTACCCAACAAAAACAAGCAGACGGCGTATGTGCCGGCGCCCTTAAGAAAGAAGAGGACAGAGAAGAATGAGGACAACAGGAGGAGCTGGGCAAGTCCTGTCTTCACTGAGTCAGATGGAGCATTTTCAAGGTACTGGTGTGCGGACTTAGTAAGCCAGACTTTGATTTAGGACTTTTTAAAATAAATTATTTCTTTATTAGTTAAAGATAAGTTGCTGTTGCTGCAATACAAAGTAAAGTATTTGAGTTTCCATATTTTAACTGGAGGGTTGTTTTGGTGTGGTTGGTTTTATGTTTTACCTTTATTTTTTTTGCTTTGGTCTACGTAACTAGTTTTCTGGTGTTCGAGTAATGTTTTGAGGCCGGTCAGACTCCAGATAGAGGGAATTTAAATGATCTTAAATGCACGTTCATGGGAGCTAGACCTACGGTTTTAGTTTCTCTTTAAAGCCTTCCAAAATATGGTAATGAATTTTGGCTGTCCGGCTTCTTGGTGTGTACGGATGAGATTAGTGGGCAGTTCTTGGGTTTCATCATTGTCTCCGTGACTTCACTGTCTTCATTCTGTTCCTGTTTTGGTCAACCTCAGTGGACGTGAAAGGAATCCCGTAGCTTCCTGCCAAAATAGCAGAGCAGAGTCTGGGCTCACAAATCCAGCTTCCCTCCAGATGATCTATGAGTATGACAGTGGCTCTGATTCAGAAGATGAAAGAAGGCTGCCCGACGTGGTCATGGATGACTTAGCAAAACGTAGATTTCTAGTCAAAAAGAGCCCTGTAAGCTCTGCTGCACCTGGACATCATTTCGTGTTGCGCAATGACCCTCCTAAATCTTGCTCACAAGAAAGTTATCCAGCTGGTCCACTGGCTGCAATGCTTGAACCACTGAGGTCAGAGATACTAATCCGAGATCCAGTAACTATTGCATTACCTAAATTGCAGTCCATAAATAACTCCATAAAGTTAGTCTTCTAATCAGCATTTTAACACAGCTGATAAATTGTTATGCCTTTTCTGTCAAACTTTGTATTTCTGTCAGAGGCAATAGGTTGCTGATATAACCATTTAACTTTTTTTTTTTTTAATATATATTATTATTTCTGGTGCTGCAGTGATGGAATTGAGAACTAATTTGCTTCATTCACGAGGTTGAACTCCTGAGCCAAAAAGCATGTCTTTTTGCATTCTTTCTGTCAAGTTGCTCCTAAAATATCTTAACTGATTGGGTATTTTGAACAGTAACCAGAGGAGGCAGAGGGAGTTGGATGCTAAAGAGGAAAACAAACCAAGAGTTAACATTCCTTCAGAATTATCTGGGTATTTTGATGAGGACGAGGAAGAAGAAATAGGCATCCCAAATATTGAAAAAGATGATCTCTATTTTCGCAAGCTAAGTTCTTCAGCGGCAAATACAGTGGTTGCTTTTGACAAATTTCTTCCTAAGTTTTGGACTCCAGAAGAAGAATTGCTTTGGAAAAAAATCAGGAAATCCTCTTTCAAACCTTGGTATAAAGAGATTCAAGGGTTCAGGTGCGTTTTCATGCATGTCCCAGCTTCTCTCCTGTGTGCAAAACTTACAAATGAAGTGTAATTGTATGACTTAATTTTTGTTTTTCATTTTTATTGCCAGTGTAGCAGCAGGCTATGTTTTCTCTCTTTTTTTTTTTTTTGAGAAAGTAATTGAAATATTATTTCCGTTACACTGTTGCACTGTTGCCACTGTGCATTTTACTCAATTAGTACACTTCGTATTTTTTTTTTCTTTCCCTCTGCTCGTTCTTTATGCTGCCGCACAGTAGAAAGAAATCAGATTCCGAGGACGAGGAATTTGCTTACAAACAAAGCTCTGCCATTGTTGGTAATCAACCAAGACCAAGTTTTGACTGGAACAGCAGTTACAGAAGGGATCAGAGCTATAAACCAACTGCTGAATTTGTGGGAAGCTCATTGTCACAGATTGCAGAAGGAAAAATCTTGGAGGCTTCTGATCAGCCCAGGTTGATATCGCTGCATGAGCTGTACTCTTGCTGCATCAAAAAGAAATGGCTGGATATGCAAGAGCTAAATGAAATTAAACCACGTCCTGTGATGTCGCGCTTTTTTTTGGTTATTAGTATTTTGTTGTTGCTTTTGTTTTGTTTTCTTTTTTTTTTTTTCTTTTTAAATGTAGCCGTAAATTGCTGGTCTTCTAAAACATGTAAGTGCAAAAGCGTAAAATGCTGCATAGGGTTACTGGCTTTATGTGTGAGCATGTAAGCGTGCTGTTTCTGAGCAGGTTAGTATGCCGTGATACCTTTACGTTGGTTGACGTGTGCAGTGCTGCGGTTAGTGGTGGTGAATGCCAAGTGGTGTAGTTGTACTGCTAGGGATACTGCAAGTCTAAAGCAAATGTGTATCGCAGTACGTTGTGATCTGCTTGTCTCTTGCTAGTTAATGATGTTTTTACTTCCCTCCTTTTGTTTTATATGCTTCAGTCAGTTTTCGTTACTTCAGGCCCTGCAAAAATACTCTGACTACTTGTCTTCTGAAGTGAAGACCAAAATTGATCCTACTTCTGGCCCTAGGCTCATAAAATGTAGAAGGAATATTTCCTTTGAACCAGGATGCAAGCAAGGAGAGGCAGAAAATGGATATCTGTATCCAGATTTAGAAAACGACGATTTTTTCGTTCGGAAAACCGGGGCTTTCCATGTGAATCAAGTTGTTCTTCAAGACCCCCGGTATCTAAAAAAATTATCTGAGGAGGAACCTCCCCTAGAAGGTGAGATAATTCTGCAACCCAGAGAAGGCCAACCTGTGATTCCAGATTTGGAAAAGGATGACATGATTTTCCGTAAAATCATCTCTCAGAAAAAAGAGGTGCCTTTATCAGGCGCTCCAGACACATATCACCCAGCACTTTTTCCTGATCCGTGGAGTCTTCCAGAGGAGATCCGGTCCAAATTTCTATGTTTACTTGAAAAAAACACGACAACGGAGGAAAAAAAAAGCAACGGTAGAGTGCTGTCGCCATCTTCCCGCCATAAGAAGGACGATATGCTGACCCGCAAGATTGAATCTTGGAAGGTGGGAAGCAATGTCCAGCCAGTAAATTTCATCCCGGGTCCGTGCAGTGAAGAAGACTGGAAGAAGTGGGAAGCGATCAGGGAGGCGAGCAAAGTCAGACACAAGAAACGGCAGATGGTGGAGAGGTCAGGTTGTGTCCTGCACGGATTGCGCTTGAGTGCAGTTGAACCCTTTCCATTCAGAAAAGCATCGTCTTGTGCTGAACCATTTGTAGAGTGCCAAGCTGCTCTTTGTTCGTGGCGTCCTGGACAAACTTTTTCTTTGCTTTGAATAAAAGCTTATGACTGCAATACCATATTTTCAACAAAAAAAAATTACAATGTTTTCTAGTTTTAGGCTGCTATTTTAGAGAAAACATATTCTCATTCCTTCAGGCTCAAAGTTCTGCATAAGTTTTCTTCCATGGTTGAACAGGAATAGTGGTTATTCAAAAGACTATGGAGGCTAGAAATATTTTCTTTTTTTTCCCCCAATATAATTTGTAAAAACATTTCTGCAACACATGAATGCTTTAACGACAAATTCTGGAAATGGGCATTCTGATTATTCTTGCTTGCACCTAAGTCTGAAAATGCTTATAAACTGTCCTGCCATATCTTTGAGATGATTAGGTGAGGTGAAAAAAATGTTATAGTAGTGTTTTGCCCGCCCAAAGTCATGGTGCATGCAAGGTGTGTGTCCATGTAATATTAAATTCCACTGTGACGTATTTTATTCTGCCAGTATTTCCCCCCTGCTTTCATACAGTCCTGATTAATACTTTCCCCTAATCCTTTCCTGGTATACTCAAAATTTCTATTTCTCTTCTCTGACTGAATACTGTTTTTAACTACTTCCTAGCTCTCCTTTGGACTTTGTACTTACTGGGGGAGAGTGGGGTTTCGAATGTTTCCTTAGCTCTGAAAATACGGCATTGCAAGTTGCAGTTCTCCCAGCTGTGCGTCATTACTTCGTGACTAAGACACTTCCATGTTCCAGTTGATCTTTTGATGTTGCTGCATTTAATTTTTAAGCTTAATACTGTTAACAGAGTGTGAGCTTCACCGAGGGATATTTCTGAAGTGCTTGAAAATATTTCACGTTTTAAGGATTCATTCAATAGAATAGAATACTCATATTCAAGAATACTAAAAATCCTCTGGAATCACACTGCATGAATTTGGTTCTCCATTTAATGTGCTAAACTTCTATGTATGGCCTTTTATTCTTATCCATTCCAAGTATTACTTTCTTTTCATATCAGAGATGGTTGAAGTAACAAGAAAACAGCCTCTGTGAGCCAGGCTTCTTGTTGGGACTCAAGTTGCATTCATTCATTTTCATTTCTTGAAATGAGTATCTTTTGAGCATCGTGCTGTTCAGCAGCACTGGAATAAGTGGTGCAGAATTAATACAAGGCTGTATTCGTGCAGTATTGCTAAATCGGAAGCACTGGAAACTTGCAGGCAGCCTTGTTCTGTCGGTTTTCTGCCCGACTTACACATCATGCAAGTCCTGATGTGTTTTCTGACTAGTGTCAGATCTCCGATGTGCTATTCCATGCTGTCTGGTCCTCAAGCTTTCAGTTTCCCCGTCACTTAGTGAGAGTGCTGATGTAGTGGTGTTATTAATGTTGTTGTGAATATCAAGACACTGAATCTTTTCTCTTTCTTTTGGTTTCTGATTTCTCAGACTGTTTCAAAAGCTTTCTGATGAGCAAGGGTAAGTTTTATAAAAGCCTGAAAGATCATAACGCTGTTTTTGCCTCTTGTTTAAATTTTCATGCATGCAGAGTAGCTAAAAACTCGTGCTGAAAGCAACTTGTGCATGCTGCTTTGTTGTTCTGTGCTTGGGCAATTCACGTAACGAATGTAAGAGACTAAAAGCTATGTGTCTGGCAAAAGTTCTCTCTGGTGTCTAGGGTATCCGAGTTATGGTTATCAGGCACTTTGAAGATCAGTTCTAATATTTTATTCCTGCTGAAGTGAAGTACTTGGTGTTCTGTATGTAAATTAGGCTTTAAAACATTCAGAAATGTAAAGGAAGATTAGTAAATATTTTATTTTGAAGGCTGTAGAGCTAGAATCTGAAAATAATTAGCAACATGGTATTTGTCACGGGATTGATGAATGTTCTGTGGTTATTTTATGTACTCCAGGTTATTGAATCCTCAGTGGTAAAATTACTGCTTAGTGCCATGTGAACTTAGGCATTGTTTATGATGTATTGTGACTCAAAGATAAACATTTTTCCACTTACTGTTTGATGGCATGTTAAGTATTTGGTTATGCACGGTGTTCTAATTTTTTTTTTTTAAATGTAGATTTATTTACTTATTTATTTTTACCTCGAGGCAAAATGTGGTAAATTACTAAATACTTCCAGAAGAAGCCAGAAATGTTTCAGAAAAAGTTAGGTATTAGTGGAGGGAGACTCAGAAGGCTCAAGTCACTAGTTAGATTTTGAATTTAAGACTAGAATGGAAACTAACATCCTGTTCCTTGGTATGAATATACCTGTACTTGGGGTATATTGTATTTAGGTCTAGATTTTCCTATTTTGTAGCAGGCAGATACAGAAACTTGAGAGAAAGAAAAGGAAACCCTAGTCATGGAAGTTTTCTTGAACTCATCTGGAACAATTTTGATACTTACATACCGTTTGGTTACCCAAAACCTTTTCTACATGTGATATAACTTAACCATTAAAAAATGAAGAAAAGAACTGTACAAGAAAAGAGTTTCTGCAGTAGTGACCAGGAGAGTTTGCTAAATTGGGTGTTCTTCCCATTCAGAAAAGAGACAAGGAAACAGGTATAATGAGTTAAGGCCCTAGCCTTTATTTCTAGAGGCCAAAGTCCAAAGTTTTACGTTACCAGTGAAAGCGAGTTGGGCCTCTTGGGAGGAAGTGAGAGAGTCTGGTTTGTTAGTTCAGAGCTTTCTTGGTATGTGACAGATTAGAGCAAGCAACTGCTGAATCAGTTTTGGTTTTAACCTGATTTTCCATCGTATCAGAGTGCCCCACTTTCAAGCCCTGTTAGAACTTGGTTACACCCCTCTGTCATTTAGATTTTGTTTGGATAAACGCAAGAAAAAGTATTTTTGAAAAAATAAAAATAAAACCCAGAATCCTTTTATATTACAGCATTGAACCTTATGATGAAATACCTGCATTTTGCTTGGTGTCTCAGAGGCTTGTGGTCAGCTCTGTGCAGGAGTCTTGTCCTACACCTAAATTAAAAGTCCTGTTATGTTTATCACTGCAGTGGGAAAGAATAAGGAGAGAGCACTGGAGAGAGTGGGGGGAAAAGCATGAAAGGTGAGCTTTGAGGAATTTAGATTAAAGGGAACTAATGAGTAGGAGTTCAGGGGAGAAACTTGTAGCCCTATTGAAGAAATTAGTGAGAAGATGGCTCTATTAGCCATCCTGACTTGGATGGAAAGCATCAGAGAGGCTTGGGGAGGAGTAACATGGGCTAGGGGGGGCCCTGTGACATGCATGACTTTTATCATTTAGAAATGTGCATCAATAACTGACTTGATTTTATGATTAGCTTAAGGAAGGAAAGAATGGGAGGTGATTCTGGGGCTGTTACTGGAGAGAAGAAGTGGAAGGATGGGAATTTAGACTTGAGGAGGGGGGACACCTTTTAGGTCAAAGAAAGGAACAAGGTCAATAAAGAGAGTAACAAGGTTAAACAGAAGTAGCAGTCAGGTACGAAGACCTCAATGTGAATGATCAGCGTGGAGCTGCTACGGAGCTGCTGGTTCCCTTAACCTGATTTTTACTTGCTCCAATATGCAACTACTGACTTGAGTGCCGGCACTAGAGCATGTCCCAGCCTTGCTCGTTCAGCTGCCTGTGTGTTTCCTGCTCTATTCAAAATAACATTCAAGAGCACTCAGTTGTACTAATACAAATCTCTCTCTCTCGAAGGTTTCACGTGCATAAACGATGGCTAAGATGCGATAAAGCCGAGTACTCTTTTTCTTTCTAGGAGTAAATCTTTGAACGATGTCAGCGCAGAGGAGCTGCAGTCACTGCGCAAAATCCGTTATGAAGAGCTACAAAAGATAAAAGAACAGTTACAAGAACAAGATCTGAAGTGGCAAGAAGTAAGTACTCCTTTTTCACCCCTCCTCGCGTGTCCCGCTGAAGGGCTCAGTGCCGCCTGCCTTCAGTGTCCCTCAAAACCAGGCTTTGACATGTGTGCAGCAATTTATGGGGCTGACTTCTAAAATGATCCATCTCATGCAACTACTAGTGGGTTTGGGGATGTCTGTTCAATGCAGAACTGAAATTATTTTAAATATCATCATATGTATCTGATTAATGCTTCAGGATGAGACTTGTATATATTGTAATAAAGTCTTCGGGCTTGATTTCTGTGGATATAAAGAAAAGTTAGGGCGTAATTTCATGTGTTATCTGAAATTTGTGAATACTTTTTTTGAGAAACTATTGGAATGTCTGAGTATTTGATCCTTTGGGAGAAGGGAGGGAAATATTATTTTCTTGTGCAAATTCTTGAGGATCCTGTCCCTTCATAATTCTGTCTTAAATCCAGCTTGTAAACCGATGTGGTAGCTTTGCACAGCATCATAAGGGTGTTTGAAGACCTTTTCTTTTTTTTTATTAAAATCTCTGCTTGACAATGATTACCAGCAAGGAAGCTGAAATTAAGAACAGAGCTCCAAGCAAGAAGTTCATAGTTGTTTGTTTAATGCATCTCAGCCATCTCAGTTCTAATATTCAGTACTTATCTTAAATCAGCTCTGGTATTTCCAGTTTTTGAATATTGCCAGTTCACGTTGTGGTTTTACAGAACTGAAGAAGATATAGAAGTATACGTTTTCAATTTAGAATTTAAGGCATGTTTATTCTCAAGCTAACGTATCAGTCTAACATAGTAGTGATTTGGGGAAAAAAAAATAAAATCCCAAACACGAAAGCCTACAACAAACAAATATGGATGACATTTGCATTAGTTTTTAACTATGTGTCATTGGCTGTATGCTAGAATAAAATGGAAAATGGTAACGGGGGGGGGAAGGGGCAAAACAGGTACTTTTCCACTTGTAGTTCAGTAATTACAATTGCTAACTTTAACAGGCAGTGAGACTGTAACCATAACTGAAATATGAGAACCCCTTTGTCATTTAGGGGGAAGATGCATGAAAATGTGGCCTCGATGCAGACATGTGAATAAAATCAGGGCAGTAGTTAGCATGTGATGGGATGCCTCTATAGCTTTACGAGGTCTTGAGAAAATCTAATTGTGTACGTTCGTGTTATTCGTATAGGATCTAGCAAAATGGAAGAATCGTAGAAAGAGCTTCACTTCCGAATTGCAAAAGAAAAAGGAAGAGAGAGAAGAAATAGAAAGGAGAGCTTCTGAGGTGTCTGAAAGGACAACCAAGTCACTGAAAGAAATGGAGCAGGAGAGGTAATAACCCTGATGGTAGTATTATGTTGAAGAACCTAAATCTGAGCATTTTTATTCCCTTGAATTCTTGAGCAGCTTTTACTGGCAAGTTGCAATTGATTCTGCAGAGATCTCAACAATTTTAGTTGCAAATTATAGTGTAGAAATCTAGGCAATTGAAGGGTGGAATGTGGTCTGGTAATGCATTGTTTTCACATGAATGTTAAACAGTTTTGCTCTATAAATGGTATTTTACTCTGCTATCCATAATAAATGTATTGAGAAGTCAGTATTTACATCCACTTTAAAGACATTAAAACAATAGTGTTGAACTGGGTAACTGCCTTTTTTATTCTTGGATCAGCTTAATTATTTCTCTTTCCTCTACCACTGCATTTGCTATTCTTTTAGCCACCATGGATAAATACGGCCAGAATTTTAATGTGTATCACAGAACTGTAAACTTTTACTTGATTACCCTCTATCCCCAATTGTTCCTCTGGGTATTTACTGAAAAAAATTCTCTCCGAAGAGTAAAAAGTGTAATCTGAGTAACACAGTACCATTTCTACTGGTGACAGTATGGCAGTATGGGTTTTTTTTTTGTTTGTTTGTTTTTATTTTTTAAATGCATGTATGACTGAGATGAAGGGAATAGGCACATGGCATGTATTCATAAAAGAAATTTAAAGCAGAATGTTTTGAGTTTATTTTTTTACTTATTTGTGAGGACAACAAATAGTCTCTTGAATAAATTACGGATGCTAGTTGTACTGAATGTCCGGTATTGTCAGAATCTTAAAAATGATGTGGTAAAGATTATCTCTGCAGTGGTTGTTCCCTTATGACAAAGGAATGAATAGCAGAAAAAAAACCAATCTGAACTTCAGGACACCATCTTATTTTGTTATCTAAAGTTCAGTATAGCATTTCCATAGAGCAGAGACATCAGCAGAGCTATACAGTTCAGGCAGAGTTATGGGAATACCTTCTTCCCATTCTTTCCTCAATAAAATCTGAATTTCTGAGGATATGTAACTTGAATAGCTATATCATTTTTTTGACAAAGAGATTTCTGTCATGGTAGCCACCTGATAATGCGCCAGTAGTAGGCCTGAGTGTTATGGGAGTGTTGAAATGGGGAGGAGGGGGAAGAGGGTAGATTTAAAAAAAAAAAAAAAAAAAAAAAAAAAAAAAAAAAAAAAAAA
>VYZM01016400.1:159579-191666 GCA_013398915.1 Dromas ardeola | reverse complement strand
AAAAAAACAACCAAAACCTAATATTTTTAAATTACGCCATTCATTTTCATTTAATGGGGATGTGTTTCTCAGTTTATGATCTGCCTTGAACATTTAGTTGTCAAAAGACTTAGTGCCCACCTGTTTGTCAGGTCACTTTGGTATTGTAACGCGCTGTGTCCCCATAGGGAGGACAGAGATCAAGACTCCTACAGGCAGCGAAAACACGAACACAGATGGACGTATTCACTGAATGATGATGTGTTTAGTGAAGAAAAAGCACCTTCCACACGGTCAGCAGCAAAAGATTACCTTTTGGAAGAAGATACCTCCTACAGCACTAAGGACAGCAAAAGCGCGTATGCCACACAGCTGCGCAAGGAGAACCCGCCGGAGAGCTCGGCCGCTCGTGAAGCTCCCGCTCCGCCAAAGAGCCTGGCAGAGGAGCAGAGCTCGGCTCTTTTGTCTACCCGCTACTCCGTGAATGCTCAAACTGGGTCAGCTCAGGTTTCAGCTTCTCTCCCGAGAAGTTACCAGAGAACTGATACCTCTAGGTTAACGTCTGTGGTTACACCAAGACCTTTTGGTGTCCATTCAAGAGGAATCTCGTCACTTCCACGGTCATTCACGGTAAAATTCCGCTTCATTCCCAAAGTTTGTAAATGTTGGGGTCTTGGATAGCTGGGGGAACAGTAGAGTTTTAACATTTGTTGTTTTTTAAAAAAATCGTCCACTGTTTGATAAAGCCTGTGTTAATAGAGCAGGCAATTATGTCATGGCTTTAGATGTTTACTTGTGTTTCTGTACTTAAAGGCACTCCTAGCAATAAGGCTGATAAATAAATTTGGCAGAATAATCTTTTTATTACTTGTAGTAAGTCTCCTTAGTGTTCCTTATCAACAAACCTTTGGATGTAATTTTCTGAAGCTAAGTGAACATAATTAAGCATTTAAGACAATTTTTTCAGGTGATATAAGTTTCCTCTGCTCTGCTGAGTTTGTTGAAATTGAAATTTTATGGTAGCCTAAAATTTGTTTGCTCAGTAAAACACTGAAACACAGAAATTGATCCCTCCCAATTATTATATTGATTTTCATAGCTTTCTCCTAAGTCCCTGTTTGTCTCAATTTTAAAAATGGCAAGAATGCAAGTCATTCTAAGCAGATGATTTTAAAAAGCTTATCTTAAAAAGTCTGGACTACTTATTCTGCAAGCACTTCAAGAGAAAAAAATATGTTGCTCTTCTTTAAAGTCGGTAATTAGTAATGGGTACAGTAATCAGAATTTACATGAAAGGGAGAGGTTTTTTTTTGTTAAATATTTAGATTGCTGAAAGATTAGGGTTGTTGTTTCTTTTTTTAAAGCACATATTTACCAAACTGCCATTTTTGTCCTAGATGGATGAAACCCAGAAATACAACGGAGAAGTAGAAAAAGCTAAAAGAACTCAAACTTTGTTCACTAGCAGTTCATTTTCACATCCAGACTCTGCACACCCGCTCTCCGCTGATGCATTCAGAAGCAGAGGTGAGGAGGAGGAAAAAGAAGGTGTTCAGTTAACACCTCCTCCTACTTTGGAATTACCTGTAAAATCCCAAGACCAAGATGCTGGAAGCAGTATTCTTAAACCAGAGTATTCCTCTCCTGATTCTCTTTCGCTTGCATCTCCTGCAGAAAATGTGAGTCTGCCAGAGCCTGAGGATTCAAAATCCCTGGTAAGTGTGGAAATAATGTGATTACTTAGTGTAACTGAATGCTACAGCAGAGTAAAAGAAAAAACAACTAAAATTATATCTAATGCAGGTATTTTTTGGTAGTAAGAAAACAGCTCGGAGAACTGCTGTTTCCTTTGATTTAATTCAGGGGAAAGAGAATATTTGGAAAGAAAATAATCGCTGCATTTTTTTACCTACCCTTTATATGTCCTGTCCTTAATTTGATTTCTCATTCTAATTCAAAATAGTTATTCTAAATATTGTTTGATGCTTGCAAAGTTTTTGTTATTCTCCAGATCAGCACGTTGTGCGCGCAATAGGTATGTCAGTTAGATGAATGTTCCGAGCTGCTGTAGCATTCATTTGCACTCTTAAACTGGTGGTGGAAAATAAAGATCAGCTTTTCAAAGGCCAGCCTTAAGCATTAGTATCATACTATTCCTTTTTTCATCTCCTGTGGCTTTAGCCCACATTTTTTTTTTTTTTTTTTTTTTTTTTTAAAAAAAAAGTTATTTACTTGAAATTAATCTAATTGTTCACATGCATGAATTTTAAAGCAAATCACCATGTCTTTGTGTATGTGCTTATCCAGAGGTTGGGTCTTTCAGTGGGTTGGTGGTTTTTTGTTTGTTTGTTTGTTTGTTTGTTTGTTTGTTTTGAATACATATCGTCAGTGCTGTTTCCTCTAACTGTTCACGTTTCACATGTAAAAAATTACCAACAATAGTTTTAATTGTCAATACCTTTCTTTGATATCTAATGATGTGGTTCATACCCTTTGACAGATTAGAGATGAATTCTTTGCATTCCTGATGCTGCTGTAAAAGTTAATTGTGCCAGTCACTTGGGTGAGGGGTGATAAGATTTGGATGCTGATTCATGAAATCACTTACCACACCAGCTTTTTATAAATTCAGTCACTTTGAAACATTCTCCTTTCTAATCACTTATGGAAAAGGAGCGCATTTAATTTTAGTACTCCTGATACCCTTTGGCCATTGCAATGAAATTATCATCGTTTTCTGAAAATGTGATTGTTGTATAAGGAAAGAGATCATGATCGCTTCTTTTTTTTTTTTCCTGTCTTGTAGCAAAAACAGGCAGAGGAATTGCTGTTCTAATCAATGAAAACATGGATTAGATATGGGTTCTTTGTATCAATTTAAGCGAGCCAAATGAGAACAAAATGTACTAGGTCCATTTTTTTTTCCTGTCATTATTCACAAGATTATAAATTGTCCTTTCTGCAGATGCCTAATGTGGATTTTTAAAATAAAAAAAATTTCAAAATTTCAAAAAAAAAAAAAGCTTGTGTTGTGCCTCAAACAAGCTATAACTTAAGGAATGCAAGTTCCATTTGACATGTTTGTAAATCATTGCCAGAGTTGAGAGACTGATATAGTTCACTAGTCATCAGGGCAATAACACCAGGTTTGTGGAATGCTCAGTGCTTTGGGGATGACCTGTCCAAATGATGAAGTTCAGCGTACAAAGTTGTATTACTCCTCTGACAAGAGGTAGGTTTGAAGAAGAGCTGGGTTAGGATGGTGGAAATAAAAATGATAACAGGTATTTCCAGGAACAGACTCAAATTCAAAAGGTTTATATATGCTCTAGCCCGGTGTGCTAACCTGTCCGTTAGTAGATTCACTTTTCATCTGCTGTTACTCACCGAAGGACTTGGGTTCGAAGGCAGCATTTGCAAACTAGTAGATGTGTTTTGCAGTAAGAACTTAATTTCCACCCTGGGCTGAAATGGGGAGTGTTTTGCCAGGAACATTCCTGTAACACGAGGTGCAGACCTCAGGATATTGTCTTGCAATGTTGTTGTCTTCTGCACTCAGCGCTTGGGTACTGCTGAAGCCTCCTCTGGCCGCGTCCTGCCTGGAGACTCTGGCTAACTCCATCTGCTCCCTGCGGCTGCCTGGTGCATCCTACCAACGTAGGAGCTTTGGCTTATAAATTGGCTTCTACCTAGACTTCTGAATATTTTAAGTTAGGAAGATGAATCCCACCCTTCAGGAAAACTGGTTCTGTAGGCAACTAAAATGTAGGCGTACATTTCGTACACCAAATTTAGTGCACACGCGGGGGTCTCCTCCATGCACAGAAAACGTCTATAATATTTTTTTCCTTTTATAACAATGTCAGTTTCATGATAATGAAGTGAATAGCATGCCTTTGGGTATTTTAATTGCTTTTTAATGAGTTCACATTAAAATGTTAATGTATGCAACACACGTTCATAATATAGTGTGGGATTGAAAGCAAGTGTTACAAAATGTTTTCCTGGTCAAATATTTCTGTAGTTTAAAATGGTAGTGTTAGGTTTTGATTCTGATTTTGAAAGCACCTTGAAAGTCCACTAGAATGGAAGATCTGGATTCTAGCTAATTCTGGGGTTAGTTTATTATCTAAGGTCTCCATTACAAAATCCACGGAAAGCGAGTAGTATTTCCCTCGAAATTAAAAAGATGGTTCTTCACCCAAGTAAACCTAGTTGCAGCATTGAGCCTAAAGGAAACTGATGGTGCCCACTGTAGGATGTGCAAGAAAAAAATAAGATGAATTATTATTATCTGACTTTTTCACTTCTCTGTTTTGACTGATGCTTTCTCAGGAGGCAGTGTGTTCCACAAATTCACAAAGCTATCCATGAAGACCTATTTAGGGGATTAGTTTCCTCAAATTTCTTACATTTTGTAGGATTGTGTTACAAAACATTGAAAATAAGAGAAATGCACGGCTAAATATATGTGTAGAGAAAATATAAATGTAAACTGAAAACCTACCTGCTTGAATAAAGAATAAATGAGTTAGTTAACTGACTTCAATACTGTTTCCTTTGTCTATGATGCTAATAATAGATGATTAAAGTGGACGTTGTGAGCAGCCTTACTTATTTAGAGGATAAACTTTCCCTCATTTAGATTCCTGTGATACCAGATACTGTAGTGTCATGTTTTATTTTTCAGGAACAGTACAGTGAAATGAGAATCAGTATAAACCAGAGACCTGGCCACGGTCGCAGCTTTGGGTTTACAACAAATTGGAGTTCTTCAGGGACCTTTGTACAGACAATTGAAGAAGGTAAATGTATATTAACTGCACAAATTTTTGTTCTTATGTTTAGTTTGCAGAGGCTTTAAACTAAAGAATTTGCTGTTAAGAATGCTGCAAATATTTTAAAAAATCAAGTGGAGAATTGAAAAATCAATATTTAGTTTGCTAATGTATTTCTGTGAATCCTCATCTCTTGAAACAGGTTGAATTCCTAAATACCAAAAATGCATTTTCCTAATCAAAGACATTTCTATAACCACTGAAAAAGCATAAATATGATTATTCAAACATTCACCAAGCCACTTACAGAACAATAGTAAGGGGTACATGCAGACTTCTAATATCCAGATTTTTCCTTTCAGCTAAGTTTAAAAGATTTCGCTTATATGGTTTGTAAACACGTGCAGAGGAAACTTAGAAGTTAGTACTTTTATTTCAATTTTCCCTTTCTTAGTCATGTTGAATTTTGGAGACAGTTGATATTTTTAAGCAGTTGCTGCTTCTAAATTGATTTAGAGTGCAGTTTTTCAGATGTTTTAATACTGAGGAAAAGTAAACATTTTTGTGTTGAAGTTAAACACACACAAAGTTTATTTCTAAGCTTTAGTAGTCTTCTGCAGAGCACAAGCTCAGTTTTCTTAATTAAAAAAAACAACAGCAAAGCACAACCAAAAAAACCAGCAGATCATGTGTAATGCTTGTTTTCTGAACAGTGATCTTTCCCATTTCCAGTAATATTTGAGGAATATTGAATTGTGCCCTTTCTTCCAGCTAACACAGGATCGTCCTGAGAAAGGAGAAATTAACTGGAAACTTCTCATTTAGTTAGCCCTTCATTATGCTTTCCAGAGTAGGAAAAAATATCACTTAACAGCACTTATTGAGCAGCCTTGATTTTGTTTAAGTTTTTTTTTTTGTTCATTTCAAATTCAATTTTTACACCTCTCTTCACTATAGCTGGATACTTATCATAGTTAGATTGTAACCGTTAATATTAGCTTTGCATGAAGAATAACTTTCCATTTGCTTTCCCTGCTGCTAGGCTTCTGGTTTAATTTTGTTACTTGGAGGCAGAGGACTGTCTCCTTGCACTGCCAGCTGTAGATGAGAAACCTGAGGGTAGTGAATGTTCCTGCTGGTCATTCGCAAAGGTCTATCCCCAACTCTGTAGACAAGGAGAAGATTAAGGCCTTGTGGCTGTTATCTTGGTTATGCTTTATGACCATTCTCGCAAGGAAGGGTGCCAAGTATAAAGACTGAATGGAGAATGGACTGTATCTTGGTATTCTTGTTTATAGCATGTGTTTAACATCTTTTTTTCAACAACTGGCTCATGTTGTATCTTGACTCAAAAGCTGTAGCTTCCTTTATAGTAAAGAAGGGTGAAAGAGATGGACAGCATGTTGAAAGAGTAAGATGTGCTTTCAGCTCGGCACTTCTGAATGTTGCTTTTCCTATTTTTAAAGATAAGTCATAGGATAATTCAGGTTGGAAGAGACCTTGGAAGATCACCTGGAGGAAAACCCTGCTCAAAAAAAGTGTCAAGACTGAATTCAGACCAGGTTGCTTAGGGCCTTACTCAGGTGGCTTTGAGACCCTCCAAGGATGGAAACTGCACAGCCTCTCTAGGCATTGCATTATTATCCCTTCAGAGAAAATTTTCCCCACATGCCCAGTCAGACTGACGTTTGTCTCAGTTTATAACCACTGTGCTGTGTTCTCCTGCCATAAATTTCAATAAAGAGCAGGCTTTCCCTTCTCAGTGACCTCCTGAGTAGGTATTGGGGGGACTGCTGTTAGGGCCCCCTGCAGCCTCTCTTCTCCTGTCCGAAGAAGCCCATACCCATCAGCCTTTCCTCACAGGGCAAGCGCTCCACCCCTGACCATCCCAGTGGCTTCCCATGAAACTTGCCCCAGTTTATTGATGCCTCTCTTACAGTGGGATACCAAAACTGGACACAAGGTTGTTGATGTGGCACAACAAGTGCTGAGTGAACAGGATAGTCACTTCCCTCCATCTGCTGGTCATGCTAGTATTCATATAGCCCCACTACTGCCAGGGTCCTCCCAGCTCTCATCTCCAGCCCATCAGCCTCTACCATCACTGTGCTTAGTCTGTTCCAGGAGGAGGACTCTGTATTTGCCCTTGTTGAATGTCAGGTTCCTGCTCTGAAGGACAGCCCTGCCCTCCAGCGTATCAGCCACCTCTCCCTTTTGGCGTGGTTTGCAAACTTGATGAGGGTGTGTTTCACCTCCTCCTCCTCCTCCTGGTTATTGGTGAACATGTTAGAAAGGATAGGACCCTGGATACATCCCTGGGGAGCTCCACTTGTAACCAGCCTCCAGGCTGAGCATGAACCATTAACCGCCACCCATAGAGCCTGACAGCCCAGCCAGTTTTCCACCCATTTGGTCATACTGCCCCGTAGACAATAGCATCCCAACTTTCATACCTGGATACTGTGGAAGCTCATGTCAGAAGCCTTATTAAAGACAAGGTGGATGGTATCCACCACTCTCCCTTCATCCACAGATCTAGTCATTTCATCATTGAAGACAACCAGGTTGATCAAGTGTGATTTAGACTTGGCAAATCCATACCAATCATTCCCAGTCAGCTTTTTCTCTTTTGTGAGCCCAGAAATAGCTTCCAGGAAGTCTTTCCATGATTGTCTTGACATACTTGTAATCCTAACTAGCTGGATCATTTTCTTCAGGTTATCTTTTTACTACTTATAAATGACTGTATTCTACATATACTTTTCCTTCAAAAAATTGCTAAGAAAACTCCTTGGCAAGCAAAATTAACTTCTTATAAGTGTTCTCAAAAAAGCTTAATAAGAGTTAAGTTTGTAACGCATGTTTCAGTGAGACCCATTTACTATATATAAAAGAAGATAGTGCTCATTTTTAATAAAAACTTTCAACTTTTACCCTAAAAATTAGGTAAACAGAAAGCCTTAAAGTCATTAATCTAGACACTGTTCTGCCAACTTCCTCAGTGTCATATAATCTTTATTGTTTCAGTCCATTCCCTTTCACCCACCCTATTTGCAATTGCTTTTTGAGATTGTATTGATGTAGGAGTGCGTATGTCTGTGCTCAAACACTTGCAGGCATGTAGGGCAAAGTAAATTTGATCCACTTGCTTCAAGTTTTTTAATTTTTTTGTGTGACTCTGAGCTAGCATTTATTTGTTGTAATAACAACAGATGAGGATAGGTTAGAGATAATTAAATCTGCTTCAGGGAAATTTATGAAAAATGGCAATACCTATTTTATTTAACGTAAACTAAATCCTCTATATAGAGAGGATATATAGGTATAGAGAAATTATCAATAAAGACGATAGTCTTGGAGGAACTAGACAGAGAAAGGCAAATGGCACCATAGAACTTCTGGCATCTGAATTGGCAGCTAGTCTCTGTAGACTTCTCCGGAGGTGAATCAGAGCAGAAGCCCAATATAGGCGCCCTGGTTTGCGCTCTTGAGAAGCCCTTTTATTCACATACTCTAGAGGCAGTAGAGGAAGAGCAGCTGGCAAAGTAATGTGCCAAAAACTGAGCAGTGTAAGTTGTCCTGGCTGTGTTAGGTCTACACGTGAAATCTAGAGTCTGCTGCTTTTTATTCAAATTCGTATGGTCTGGATGTGTTTTTCTGATGATGTTATAGGAGGAACCATGCAATCTTAAATTTCCTTCCTTTCTTAAAACCTGAATTGGTAACCCACATCTTCCCTCACGTGCTTACCATAACTGAGCTGAGGTACTGTTCTCGCCTGGGTCTCATCCCAATCAAATTATCAGAGTAAAATGAGCACCACTTTTTTTTGTTCCTAAGGCTCATTCTGTCACAACACAAAACAAGGAAATTATCAGTTCTGATGTCTTTCCTTGAGCCTAAAGCGTTCCCTGTACCGTGAGCATAAAGTACAGTCTGCATGTAGTCAAACTGTATTGTACTAAAGATCTTAGATTTTTTGAATGGTATTGTTGAAAATAGTAACTTCACTGATAGTATCTTCAATAGTAACCTTAATAGCACCTTCTATTAATATCTTTAACATCTTCCTGACTCTAAGGAGATGCACATTTTTTCCAGTTTAATTATCACCCATGTTTTCTTCCTCCCAATGAAAATCCTACCTTTTCTTCTATAATCTGGCTTAAAAGTAATTGGTGTGTGTTGAAAATTTTACTGGTAACTGCTAATGGAGTTTTTAGTCCATACTTTAAGAAGAAAGCAGAAAAATAGAATATGGAGCTATGCTCCTTAACGTAGTAGTTTTTTTAGTGAGCTATGGTGGATCACTGTTTGGTGCAGTATTAGGAAACATAACATTTCTTCATTTCTTAGCTCCCTGGGGTGTCAGCAATATTAAAAGCTGTTTGAATCCTTAGTGGATGATCGAGACTTCTAGCAGCATTTTACTAGTGAGTCAGAAGGTCAGGATGAAACATATGGTGTCTAAATTCTTCTGTCATGCTTGTCCACGTTTGTTTCTGATAATGTAATACAGCGTTGGTCTTGGTATATTTTAAACACTTTCACTACTTGCCTTGGAAAACACTTCCATTGTGTAATTCAAATTTGTTTTATTTTATTAACGTGAGGATTTATTGTGCAGTCTTTAACTACATTTTCACTCAGCTGTTCCATTTTATATTGTGCTAAAGGAATAATTGTTAGTGGAAGAACCATTCAGATGTAATTCATAAAATCTTACTTTGGCAAGACTAAGTTTTTCAGCTCATCCATTTTCTGAATTAAATAGAAAAAAGTTTATTAGTTGGTCCTGTATGCTCTCTGTCCTTAGGCTAGTGAGATCACTTGCCAATGTTTAGTAGTACATAAAAAAGAGTATAAAGTGCAGCCTTTCTTGCAATGTATCAGTAGAATTCAAAGTCCAAACTGCAATAAAATTTGCTCTTAATTGACAAAATAAGTAGGATCCAGAGAAGTCTAATGGGAGAGCACCAGGCAATATCTTAAGTCCAATTACCAGTCAATTGAGAGCTAACAAACTATTTTAGCAAAGCAATAAAGCAGCATGTTCTTGTCAGTAGAGCCCAGAAAATGTAAATAAGAATATGAGAAACCCAGCTTCTACTGGAATTAACAAAGTGGAGGCTGTTTTTTTGGTTTTTTTTTTGTTTTTTTTTTTTGGGCAAATAAGAGGATTACTCAAACATTGGCTGAATTTCAGCTAATCGTTGCCTACAGGCATTGTGGTGCTGACTCCCTCTTACTGTCACAGGTTATAAAGGTGAGTTAGTGCAGGCAAGAGTGGGCCCAGAGGTTGTTTATTAAACGGGCTAGCCAGAATGTGAATGCTTGCAAGTTCAAATGTTCTTTGTTGTTTTCGTAAGTTTCAAGGTGGAACACTTCTTTGATATTAGCTGACGTTACTGACCTGATATTGCAGTGTAGTAGACTTTTTTTTGAGGCTTTCTGAATATCCACCAATAAGCATTTCTTTGAATGACCTCCCCTCTCTCCCCCACTTCCCCCAGTCGCACTGTGGCAAAAACAGAATTGTGAATGGAGACGTAATTTTATTTTTCTTCTGTTTTCTGCAGGTAGCCCTGCAGCACTTTGTCAGCTGCAAGTAGATGATGAGATCGTTGCTATCAACGGCACAAAGGTTTCACGTATGGACTATAGTCAGTGGGAAGAAGCCATCGGCAGAGCACTAGAAACTGGAAACCTGGTCATGGATGTCAGACGATATGGAAAGAATGGTGAGTTGTTTCGTCGGGCAGATACAGTATGCTCTGTAAGGCAAATAAGCTTTGTCTCTGCTGTACCTGACAGCTGAGAGTCCTTATTACCCTTACAGTAGTAATATGTATCTAAGCTAAGTAGTTTGCTAGTGTGTCTGTTGCATTTTAACACAACCTGGCTTTTTTTAACTACATGTGCATTAGAAATGTCTTGACAAGCAAGTCAACAAAGCATTGAACTACTGACCTCTCTCTTGTTCTCTGGCCTGTTTCTGAGAGGATGCACAGGTAAAAAAATTGTGCAACCACCACACAAGGGAATGTAACATTTTCTTTCCTGCCATACCACAAAAATGAAGAGGGGCTAGTCTCTAGAGGATAATAATTTTTAGAGCCTCTCTTCCTCAATCAGCAGCTCCCTTTCCTCAGGGAAGGAGGATCTTGTGTTGCTTTCTTCAGGGAGTGTTTCAGGTGCCATATGAGCTTGTGGCTGATGTAGCACCTCTGTGCTATGATTTTGGTCATTCACCCAAATATTGTGATGCTGTAACCTCTCCAGGATGGTACCACCCATTCTGGCTAGTGAGGGTTTCCATCCTGGCTGAAGGCCTTGTGCTGTCTCTAGACTTGCCATGGGTTTAATCGGGGTATCCTTTCAAAGTCCCAAAATAATTTTTCCAGAGTTGAAAGTGTGACCAATGACTTCTTTCACAGTATATATACAAAACATTATTTTAGTGGGAAGCTAGGTGGAATAAGTTATCAGCAAGCGGGGAAAAAAATAGTGAGGTGAGAAAGAGACAAGAAACAAATCACAACTTCTACAGGGCCTAGCACTGTGTGTGAGATTGAGTGGAGTGAAGAGTGGGATTAGTGGAGAAGAACTCATTGAATAAGTTTTACATAGTGGAAAGGGAGGAATGATGGAGTGTGATAGAAGATTATCATTTGTCTTTGCCTCATCAGTTTTGCTAGTTTAGTTTAGACTGCCTTTTTTTTGCCCTCTGTGCTTCCTGACGAGCATGGACATGAAAATGACAATACCTGGGTAGTGTATGAGTCAAATCGTACCTTGTGTGAGTAAAGGTGGAAGAATTTTCTCAATCCTTACTAATGCTAATGAAATAGTTTCCAATGAATACTAACTGCTCTGTAATGTTGAGCTGCTGTAGTTCATGTTAGCAAAACATCTGGTAAACTTTTACCTGGCTTATGACTAACACTTGCATTTTTGGGGAAGGCGGTCTGCTCATAAAAGCCCTTTTTCCTGTCTTCACAAATTCCACCTGATTTGTGTGTCTCCCTCTTCTGTTATGTGCTTTTTTGTGTTATTTTCATGTGTTTTCACTAACTCTTGTTCTGTTCTTTGACATTACTGTCTACATTAACTTCTTGAACCTCCACATACCAAAAAGATTGGGGCAAAGACCAGCCTTCCCTGCCACAAGTAAGGCATAAAATCCTCAATCTCACCAGTATGGCTACCAACATTATAGGTACACCTGAAAATAAATGGATTGATGCAACTTCTGGAGAACACGTTTCAAATGTTTCCGCCGTATCAACAAAAAGAGATTTCTCCAGCAGCCTTCGAAGTTCTGTGAGTATGATTTTGAAGAGTTGTGGGATTTGAGGGGTGGAAGAAAGTAAAAATGTAATGCCTTGATAGGGGGAGGATGGAGAAAAGACCTTGGAAATCTTACTTTTACTTGTATTGCTTAAGGATCATATAGGATATTGCAAATACAGAGATGTAGCCATGTACTTACTAAAGTAAATAAGATGTTTTAGAGACTTGCTACTGTCCATTCGTGAGTGGACACTGCTAAGTATTAAAATATTTCCAGCCTATATTTTAACTAAAATGTCTAGAGTGTTTATTGTTTAGAAAAGACTTTTACCACCATTATTAGTGTAAATGAAAGTTGCAGCCCCAAGGAACAAGGGTATACATGCTTTCAAATTACTTGCAAATAAGTCCCTTCTGACAGCAAGCTGAAATAGGAAGATCTCGGCTTCTGGCATTTTCTTGCAAACTAATGGTTTTTATTTCACCCACCAATTCACAGCTGGTTATTGATCCCTTCAAATGCCTTTAGTCGTTTTATCATATGATACACTCAGAAAGTTTTAGATGGTTTTGTATCTTTCTGTGGAAAGCGTTCTGAAACATTTCATGATAATACAGCTCCTGTCAGGGGAGACGTAATTGGATAAACTTCCACAAATCTAATGAACCTAAGCCCTTTACTTTGTTTTTTTTTTCCAGGATACAGAAACAAAGTTGATAAATGGAATGCAAGGAGATCTTGGCTCTAGTGAGCAAAGAGGTAAACTGCCGTTGCTTTTCATCCGTTATTTGTGTGGGTTTGCAACAAGCATAGACACTAAACCTGTAATCCTTGTGAGCTTTATACAGCGGGCGAAGTGAGACCTTAATGAACTGAAAGCTAGACAGGTATCACGTAGATCTAGTTGCATCCAAACTGGGTGTAGTTTGCTTCCACGATGTGGCAGGCAGTTGGAGAACTGACAACAAAGCAGTGACAACCCCTGCCCCATCTCAGCATTAATGGTTGTAAATTCACTGTGTGGTAAGGGTGAAAGAGAAGGAGAAGGCACACAGTTTACTATAATTGACACTGCTTTGTGTGGAGACTGAGTCAGTATGAGTATCAATTTATTTCACTGCCGAGGAAGAGCGTAAAAAGTGTGCAATTTTTTTTTNTTTTTTTTTTTTCTCCTATTTCAGTTATGAGGTTTTGGGGGTAATGGTTGCTTTATTATTATTATTTTACTTTTATTCCTGGAGAACGGTGTTGATGGTTCTGGTATGAATAATAATTACTTACGATGCTATGAACAGTTATATCCTTATTTGATGACAGTGAGAGAAACCAGGTACGTAGACTTCCTAATGGAACAGTAATCCTTAAATGGGAACTTTGTGTTTCATTTTATCTCGAATGTGCGTGGTGATTTAAAAAAGAGCTTCCCCAAGAGATCATTTGCCCTCTGGAGATGCCTTTCTGATGACTTTAAATGATGATTAGGCTTCTCAGTCGAAGTGTCTTAAATTAGACAGGGAGAAGCTGAGTCCAAGTTTGACACTTGTACTGTTGTTATAGTTGGACATTGTTAGTGATAAAATGAAATACTAATCAGGATATGATGTAACCTACTAAAAGCTGTATTTGTTACTATGAAAGACTAGATTTCCTTCGTATTTCAGGGGCTTCTTGTTTTTCTGAAGTGATGTTACTGTAGATTGGAGGTCTAACCAATGTTTGATATCCAGTGGTGATAGTCATTAAAAAAAAAAAAAAAAAGGACAGACAGCACCTCATTGACTTGTTTGCATTCTTTGTATTTTTCAAATAGCATCTGAACCTATTTCTTTGAAAAACTTAAAAAGGCGGTCACAATTTTTTGAACAAGGTAAACCAAAGTGCTAACATTTCATGTACTTCCATGAAATTGTTCCTGCTGCACACTCTTTCTAACAAGTCTGGTGCTGGGTACTATACCTCTTCAGAGTTGTTTGTTGCAGTTACAATGAAGCAACATAATTAATTTCCCTTCTTTCCCCAGGGTCATCAGGTTATTCTTACAATTCATGGGTCTACCTTTGTGGTAATGGGTCTTTGTGTGTTCTCTTATATCTATAGCTGTTTAAATCTCTTCTATGTTGTCCATACTTTTTTTTTTCACTGGGTAGGAGTAAGAACGATAGCGCACTCTGTTCAGGTTTGCTACTACCTACAAAACAAGAATAACGTTGAATATTCCAGCAGAGGTTTAGCACAAATCTGAGCTGTTGATAAAATACTTAACTCTGGATTTATCTTTAGTTACAGCTCTGTGCTTTCGTCTAAATTGGTGAAAAAAAGGCAGCTGCTGGCTTTCCACTATGTGGTGATGTCACAAGAACCCAAGAAGACCAATATAAATTTTGAATTGAATATGTTAGCTTTTAAAGGCAAAAAATGAGGCACTCAATTTTGGTTTTGTAGGTTGCTTTTTGGTGTTTTGCATGTCACAACTCACATATTTCCACTAATGTTGTATGTCTAATGCTGTCTTCAGACTATGTATGCCTTGCTGTTTTGCTGTAGCCTGAAACAGTAAAATTCTGGCCCACTGGAAGTTCAATGTGAATTTTGCCAATGATTTTAGTGGAGCCAGGACTTTGCCTTCAGTGGTAATGGCTTCTGTTTTTTCCAGAAGTGATACGTGAAGTGCCACAGCATAAATCTGTGTTTGTGGTTCTGTTTGCTTTTAAATACTTCTGCTGCATTGTATCTGCAATATGGTGGTATTTTGTTGTTAGGGTTTGGTTTGTTTTGTTTTGTTTTAAAGGCTGGCTATGAAGTTTGGTTTTTATTTTAATAAGTATTATAGCAAGATTGAAGTGTTTCGCTTGTGCTTGAGGGGGAGGAGAAGGGTGTATTTCTAGAGTGTATGCTCAGTACAGTTTTGCTCATTTTAAACTTTTGACACTTTAGCTTTACAATGCTATGAAAGGTTCTTCTTTCTAAACCTGTACAGGCCAGCATAAGCTTACAGGGGTGGTAGAAGAGGGGAGCAGAGATAGTTGCTGCCTATACTGCCCTTTAACATCTCCTGGCGCAATTGCAGGAGATTGTCTGTCCTGTTGTCACTGTGGCTCTTGCGATCTGATAATGAAGACAAAATTGCGCATATATAGACACCAGTCTGTGAATTAGGTGTCCTTTGTATCCTAAATTTGACCATTTCTTCACTTCATGTGGTCATACTTCAGAAAACTTTTTGCTTTTATGCATTTTTTTTTTTAACTGAAATTTGGACAAGTACACTAGCAACAAACCAAAATAGCGATGATGCTTAGGAAAGGATTATAGTTAAATTTGTGCTTCTCCACATTTTCTTGATTTATTTATTTATTAAATATATTAGTGTAATACACATCTCTCTAATAATCATCTTGGCACAAGATAAGACCAAGCATGATAGCCTCAAACAGCATAAGTTTTGTGATGAATGGTGACATGCTCACCAAATTCAAATGTGCTTTTGGGACTAGGAAAGGAGGACAGTTGGAAGGGGAAAATACGTGGGTTTGTGGTAGAGAAGTTGCCTGTAGATGTCTGTTGCTCTTAGTTCAGGTCAAGGGCAGTAGGTGAGTAGCTGCTCTACCCTGGAGCAGCGTTCTGGTTATTGGTCATGCTAAACAGTTGGGTTTCAGAATAATAATAATAGGAGAGGTGTAGCAAAGAACCTCTGTATTGCCACAGTGGGAGATGTACTGCTAATTCAAGCAATTGCTGATGGCATTTGTAAGCATGTAAAGCTTTTAAACAATTGCACACGTTAGCTGAAAGCACCTAATGAATTCTGACCTCAAGTAGGTTCAGTAGGGCAAAATGCAAGCATGGCTTACTAAGGAAGCAAAATTAAGTTTGAAGCTCGGACTTTCCACATTTACACAAGTCTTGCAGTAGTGAGTATGTATGGTTCTAATAATTTCTGGTTTTTGTTTTCCAAATCTCACAGGAGGCCCAGAGCCTGCAATGCCTGACGTAAGTACTGTTTACAAACTAATAATTAATTGTATAATCCTGGTCTTTTCAAGAAGCCCACTGCTTTCTGTTGCTTTTTATACTGCTTTAAAATTGTGATCAAATCCGGGAGTACTGATTAATATTTTCTAATGTGGAATGGTTGCTTTCTGTCCCTTTAAAAAAAAAGGCAAATTTAGGTCCTTGTCACTATAAAGCTGTAGTGTTTGTAATAGCTTTTATTTCTTATTAAAAAAAAAAAAAGAGTTTTAAAATGCAAAGTGTTGGATACATGGAAGAAGATAATATTATTTCATTTCTGTGCTATATTAGCTCCCAGTCCCATCCATTAGTGCTCCTAGTCGTCGGGTTTGGGATCAAGAGGAAGAAAGAAAACGACAGGAAAAATGGCAAAAGGAGCAGGACCGTTTATTGCAGGTATCTTCAGAATCATAGGCTGGCAATCCCTTGGGTGCAGCAACTGTTAGGGAAGAAGAGTAACATGTGACTCCTGCCACTCTTCCTACTGATTTCCTAAGAGGACTTTCAGATACGTTTGCTGGGCTGCACAGTTACACACAATAGCAATTATTCAGCAAAAAGAGGACGATGCGTTAGTGAGCTTCATGAAATCAAGCCCAGACTGAGTATTCACTACAGCCAGAAGTGCTCGGTCATCACAAGGCTGGTATGCTGTTACTGGCAACAGAATTTAAAGGATAAACAAAGACCTAAGGGGCAGCAGTCTTCGCTTTTCAATGAGTTTTATTCCCCCCCCTAAGAAAATTGTCTCTAGAATGAGTTTTACCTTCATAGAATGAGCGTTACCTTGGTGATACTGCCTTATATTCAGAGATGAGGAGAAGGCAGCCAGTGCCATGGTTAGACGCCTGCTAGCATCCTGTCGTTTAGCAATCAGCTAATTAGGTGGAATCAACCTGGTTCCCAGGACTAACACAAAACCACCTTGATAACCAGTTGTTAGATGTGGAGGGAAGTGTTCCAGAGGGAAGGGGCAATGTTTGTCATCTTAGGGTAGCACAAAAAGCAAGCACACATCTCGGCACACCTCAGCTCAATGAAACATAAGCCCATTCAACAAGACACATCTCTGCAAATTAAATTCAAGTTAGTTATATACAGTCTGGGCCAGGAGGGGCATCAGTGAACATAATTTAATAACTTTGGTGCATTCAACTGTGGTGTCAAAGTACAGGTTAGCAACTCTGTTGCTTTTTGGATGTTTTATCTTTTGTCATTCCTTTTAGCTTGCAAACTCTGCAAGGCAAGAGCTGTTCCTTCCTAAACATATTTGTGGTCTCTGTTATGGTTTGGGTGCTCCCTTTGGTGCCTGAAGAGATGGCTTTAAAGAATATAAACCTTGGCTCCCCTTTCTTGAGAACAATATCAGCCCTCTGCCATCATTTTTCTTTTCTTTGCTTCTCCTTTTTTAGTCCTGAAGTAGTAAATTTGGCCAGAGTAATAATGTTCTTTCTCTTCCCCATGATCCCAGTAATGAATTTTCAAATAACAGAGAAAGGAAGCAAAGTCTTTTCTTTGCTTATTTCCAACATCTGAGAAGGAATACTTTTGACATCATTAAATATTTCACTTTTCCCAAGACCTAAGTGGTGACTGACAAAACCACCAAAACATTTATTGTGTACCTTGAATAATGCCTTAAGACATTACGTTGATTTCATACCAAATCCAGTCATAGGACAAATTTTGAGGTCCAGAAATTGTTTTTTGTTTAGATAAGTTTCCAGAAGCCCAAGAGTTCTTGCTCAAACCAAATCACTGCCTCATATTTCACTAAGTGATCGCTTTCTATTTACCATGTTAACGTGCCCAAATCCAAGTTAAATATAATCGTTCCATCTTTCAAGAAAATACCTTAGATAGCTGATTTTTGTTCAAATGAGAACTAAACTGTATGGGGAATATAACAGATGTGAGGTCAGTTGTTATGAGACTAAGCGTGTAATAAGCCTGTATTCTCCAAAATCAATTGCAGAACTCCTTTGGGTTGTATTTGAGCCAGGATTTCATTCGCTTGTGGCCAACCTAATGTCCTAGTGTAGGTCAAGCATATTTTTACCAAGCTGGTCTGTTAAAAAAAAAAAAACAACACATTAAATACTACTAGTACCTTTTAAAGCAAATAAAAATACCATGTTTCTTATTTGCATGTTTAACTTCAATCTAACCTAACAGGAGAAATACAAACGGGAGCAAGAAAAACTAAGGGAAGAATGGCTACGAGCTAAGCAAGAAGCAGAAAAAGAGAGCTCCAAGTATTTTGATGAGGTAGGCTATGAATATGGTTTCACCTTTGACTGTTTAGTTTCATAATGGCTTTTTTCCCTAATAGTAGATGCATGCAAGCAGGCAAATAATTTGTTTTGGTACGTCATTTATCTTCTCATTCAGGAAAATTGTTTTCTTTAACTTGGTAGAAAGAAGTTGCAAAAATGGTGAGGAAAGAGTAAATGGGATGTTTTGAGACCTGTTGAATTTGACTTTTTTTCCTTATGGATTGGTTAGGTAACTAACACCAGAAATATATTGGCAAAAACTTCCAGCATGTTTTAATTATTGTGACCAGAATGAAATGGTCACCTTTGCTGTATATTTATCTCCTGATGCTACTTGTTGGAATTCTGCTTCGAGACTTTATCATGAGGCATGTCCGTAAGTGCCTGGCTTGTACTGGCAACCAATTCATCCCATCTCTGATAAACTTACATAGCAAATCAACTTCACATTTGCGGTCATATGTTTCAAAATATCAAATGCATGTAGTTTCTGTAGATGCTGGCTTTTGTGGCTGTTGCTTATGGGAAGATGAAAAGGTTTTTTCCTGGGTGTGGGAGGTGTCTGAGATATCTGTTGTCTATTGCTACGGGAGCACTGCTTCAGGCATCCTAGCTAGATCAGTTGTGTTTATACAGTCCTAAATAAGTAGACTGTAATTTAAGGCTTAGGATTTCAATAAGAAAGCTCTTTGAGCTGTCAGAGGACTTTGCTGTACGAGACTGTAAATCACTTCATATTTTTTTATCATTAAAAGTTTGGATGGACCAGTCCTTAATAGACAAACAATATTTGTTCTCTGCAATTAAAACATATTTTACCACCGCAAGACCTTTTTTCATGTCTGAGAGAAGAGAGTGGTAGGTCTGAGGCTTGACTTACAGATGGTAGAAGAATAGAGGAGGATGGGGGTTTTCTCCACACGATGATTCACATGAAATTCATTGGTCTGATGTACATGCACAGTGTATATCTTAGTGTATCCGCTTTTAGGTAGGTCTCAGGTTTCGAAGTCAAAACAGTAGGGAGAAATGCTGGGTATCATGGAAGAGTTTGTTTTCCATGGATATTTAAGTGGGGATGGGATGGCTTGAAATGTAAGTGATACTTCAGAGCGGAATGTTTCACATAGTTGTGGCCGCGCTGCCCATGGGGCTCGTGAAGGCTGCCGTGTGGAATGAAGCTCTTGCGTTAGGAGAATGTGCTAGCAGGCACTCAAAAAAATGAAACCAAAGTACACCCTGGGTCTTGCATTGAAAGTGTTCGGGGTGCTCTTAACACAGTCTGCCCTCAAAAAAATAAAGGAACTTCTCTGAGTGAGCAACCTGTTTAAAAAAACCAGCTCCCTCACCTTGAAAGCATGATATTTTAATTTTTTTTTAATTTTCTTTGCTATAGGAACAGACTGTTCTAACCTTAAACATAACGTCTGTCCCTGCACGGGCTCCATCTGTGTCCAGCTGGAGGGCAAGCCCTGAAGCGGGTACACCTGAGGAGCCAGAAGCAGATGGAGGAAGCGAGCTGGCAGCGCGCTTGCTGGACGAGGAAGAAGAAAGGAGGAGGCTTCAGGAGGAACAGAGGATCCAGGAAGAAGCAGCCCTGCGTTTTGAGCAAGAAAGGGAACTCCAAGAACTGGAACTTGAGAGGCAACGTAAAGAGAGGGAACAGCAATACGCGGAGGAGCAGAGGCGGCAGGCGGAGATGGAGGAGCAGAGGCGGCAGGCAGAGAGGCAGAGGGAGGTGTCAGTGGAGACTCCTCAGTACCAAAGGTGTGCGCTTGTGGTGGGATGTACCTTCTGCGTGAAAAATTTAAATACATTTCTAAAGGGAGTGCGTACGTCCTGAATATATAAGTGTATTCATGTAAGACTCATGTTGTAGATTGATCAGTCAGTGCAAGATACCACAGGATAGCTTTTCTTTCTAAAGGTAGAAGAATCGGGCATAAGACAAAGTCTTTCCCCATGAATCAAGTGCTCTATTAATCCACTTCAGCTCTTTTTTTTTTTTTAAATAGAAAGTGTAAATACAGTAATTACAGCCAAATCAAAGATGACCTGAAGCACTTAGTGTGAAGATTTTGTAAGAACACTGCATAAGCTTGTAAATTGAGAGCCAGTGGCTCAACATACAGTGCTTCAGAAGAAATAGCAATTTAACTCTTTTCCAACAAATGTGTGACTGATTTTCCAGACTCCTCTCTCATTTTAGTTCAACAGTGCAACGATAAAGTTTAATTGCGCTACTGGGTTAATTTGTCGATGAGGAGTATCATGATATATGAGTGAACAGATGCTGGCTTAGATATCATAGCCTGCTAGAAGTATCCATTGTGGATATCTTTATTGTAGAGGATGGAAAAGAGTTTCTTCCATTCCTTTCTTCAGCAGCTTGGTTTTTTTTAAAAAAAAAAAAAAAACAAAAAAACAAAAAAAAAAACAAAAAAACAACCAAAAAAACACCAACCAAACAACCTCCTCCACTCCCAATTATTAGTTTACAAGTGCATGTTCTTGCCCAGAAGTTTTCAGACTACTATTACAGGCATCTGTCTGAAACAGATTAAAACAGTAACTTTTCCTTATTTCGTGTGCATTTGGCTTACTGCCTTGTGTATGACTAGCTTCGCTGTTTCTCTTGAGGATTTCCCCCTTTTTTTATACGAGTAATAAGAGATGACTGAAGATAACACATGGTATCAGGTTAAGTCCTAGGAGAAGAAAATATGATTATAAAGTCGCATGTATTTGCAGAGAAGATTGTGAGACCTGGAGTTACTTCAGCTCATTGTGAATGACTGCTGGTTGTGATCCCTGCTGAGCAAAGCAGAGGCACAGCTGTTACAATGGCTAAACAGGTTCTTCTTGGCAGCCGAGCCAGGCTATCTCTACAGTTTTAGCTTGCCCCAGTTACAAAATAATAGGACTTTGTGCGATAATTTATTAAGCTGCTGTAATATCTGCATATCTAAAACCTTGATACATGCTTTAGTCTCAGGGGATTTCATCGCCTCTGAGGTTGCTGCCAAAGGATGCGTTTTGCTAGACAAGGGTGGCTTTGCTTAATAGTAAGGGAGCAAGTTCAGTGAAACTGGGATTTAAAATATCTAGTGTTAAATGTTTGCTTTACGATGGTATCCAAAGATATGACTTGAAATCTGAAACGTTATATAAACATCTGTGAAGGCTTGATACTTGCTACAAAGAGCACTGAGGTGGGGGACAGGCAGCTGGAAGAGCTTTGTCTGTGGAAGTTAGTGCTTCTCTATGGGTTACCAACTGCACCTTCACAATTTGCTAGAATATACATGTAACTTTTAGACAACTGCTGTGTTTGGACAAAGCTTACCTCCTGGCTTTGAAACGGATGAGATAATCACTGTCATATACTGATACTTGTCACTTTCGCAGCAAGTCTTTGGGATTTTTTTCGCATGTATTTTCACGTTTCTAACTAACACATCTGAACTGTCTCATTTTTCTATATGTATACTTTACTGTTTGCTCAATTTCTAGAAAATGTTTTTTTTTGCATTTAATACATATTTTATCTGTGTTTTGCTTCTAGACATTATGAGCGCTATGAAGTATCTAAAACAATAGAGGATCGAGCTGGCCATCCTCTCATTGACAGGTAATAAGAAATTGAATCGATAGGTAGGTTGAAACATCTTCAGCAATAAGTATTAACCATTTTGGTATGCTCAGGCTTAGATTCCTTGTCACTCACAAAAACATAATTTCAGGCAGTTTTTATCACAACCTTTTTTTTTCTGCCTTCTTTTGTTAGTTGTGTTTCTGACTAAAATTGAGCCTCCTTAGAACTTTAACTCTTGGGGATTTTTTTCCCTTTTTCCCCTCAAGGATCTCTTTTGAATATTTTTAGTAGGAAATATTTATGTCTATGTAAGTCTTTTTCTGTATATGAAAATAATGTTTGTTTGTTTGGGTTTTTTGTAGGCAATATGAGCATTATGAAGTTTCTAAAACCATTGAAGAGCAACCTGGCCAGTCATTTGCTGACAGGTATGCATGATACCGAATCTCAGCATAGATTGTAACGTCACCGTTTCTGCCTCAGAAAGCTTTGAAACGTTCAATAAACTTTAGCCATGGCAGCTAAGTGTATACTTATATTGCTGCTGTGCTTTGCAGTTTTTATGGCATGTTTTCATCTTGAGAAAACAAGCAGCCAAACTTTGGGCAAATTATTACGCTGTGCTGTAAACAACAGTTAGTCAGTTGGTAGGATTTTACTGGGAGAAGCAGAACTATAAGGAAGTAAATATGTGGGTGGTACTAGACTTATCTGGCTGGAAAACAATTTCAGATAGTATTGTGATTGTGTCATAACGTGCTATACAAACTAAGGTGCAGTCATCCCGATCAGCATTGTGCAACTTAGGAGAGAGTAAACAGGGAGCAGCAGTGTATTTATCACGAAGATAGTAGATGTGCCACTTGTTAAGTTATGCTCTCTTACCTTGGCTATTTTCTATTTTGTTTTGCTTGGTGGTTTGTTTGGGAGTTTTATTGTTGTTTGGTTTGGTTTTGTTTTGTTTTTATTTCTATAGAATATATTAGCCGCTGCGGATTTGGGCTTTTTGAATAGATAGCTCTTTCTTCTCCCTTTTAATAACTGGACTATGGTTAAAAAATGCTGAAGTAACCTAAATCCAGAATGTTTGTATCAAGCCTTTGTCTGAGATGGCATCCCACAGTACTTCTGAAAGATCACCTCTGCTGCGTATTTAATCGGTTCTTATAGTTGGCGTGAGCATACCTTTTTTATATTAAGAGGAACCCTAAAAATTACAGGGTAGAACTAATGGATCTGTCACTAATGAAGATCTAAATCTAACTTCAGAAGGTGCCTGCACTAAATAATTACATCTTGCCTATATGTGTGAGGTGCTAAAAGCATCCCAGGCAAGGCTGACCTGCTCTTTGGAGCTCCTGTTTACTACAAGCAACTGTGAAATTGTTGCATCTTCTCCAACAGATAATAAAATAGGTCTGCACTGTAGGACAGACCATCAGAACTTAGGGCAGCAAGATGTGATGCAGTTTATGCATCACTTATTTAGAGACAAAGGACAAGACTCCATCAAAATGCTGTTACGCAGCCAACGCTGTATGTGTCAACATGTTAATGTAGCAGCTTTGAATTGTGACCCAGCAAACGATTTCTGTTCTTTTCCAAAGTATTTTAAACTAAGAAACTGGCTGTGTTACTTGAGCCTAATAATACAGTATAGAGGAGTTACTGAAGCTCCTGCTTTTTACTGTTAGAAAACCAGCTTTTTGCCATTTGTCTTTCTGTATGTCAAATGACATTTCTTGGCTAAAACTTATTAAAAAATTATGCTGCCGGGTATAATCAGTGAATAATAAATTCCTCGAGAACAATCTGCATTTTGAGGAGGTGTTTTGCTTATGGTCTAGTAACGGGGATGAAGTATGACTTAAGTTTCTCGTGAAGTTAAATCACTTATAAACCTGCTTTGAAAGTTATCACTCCTTTGACTGTCTGACTGTAGTCTTCACAGAGCTTCGACAGGGAAGAACTTTAGTTTTTACATGGTTTTGTTGAAGCAAATACGATGATCAGTTCCTTGTACCTGAAGCACTGGGAACTTTCAATACAAAATTTTAACTTTTCATCAGCAATTACCTGTTGACTTGTAAATATTGACATCTTTTTTTTTCCCCTTAATATCCTGTTGGTCTTTGGGTATTTTTGCCTCTTGGTTTAAGTACAGCATAAGTTGTTGATGAGTGGGATGGTGAAAAAAGGGACTGTGTATCTGTGGTCTGCAATGATAAGATCTTTGTCCGTGATGAGGTCTCCTGGTTGAGAGAGAGAAATTAATGGTTTTTATGTCTTTAGGAATAAGTCCAAGTCGACTTCAGAACTGAATGAATTCAACACAATCAGAAATGGTAAGTACTGTTTAACTTCCGTTATTTTTAAAATGTATTTTTTTTTTAAAAAAAAAAGGTGTATCGGACGTAGTCATACTAAGAAAATTAATTGTCGAAGTGCTTTTTGATAGCTGCATTGTAATTCAAACTCATACCATGCCACACTTTAATGAAGTTTTAACAGCAAGAGGAAATTCATACAGTAATATATAAGCCTAGGACAAATATGATTAACTGCTCTCGAAGCGCCATAGCAGTGATTACAAACGGATCTCAGATGCTTAAATTTTAGATGACTGATATTTATATGAGATTAAACCAATCATGTAGGTATATCATCGAAGATGTATGTGCTCTTGATATGTTGACTCTGTTAGTTAAAAAAGCCACACATACCAAGATGCTAATGTATTTAATACAACTGTTTACTCTTTTTAACTTCAGTTAGTGTAGGAATAATAAAGCTAGAAGTCAGTTCTTGATACTGTCACAGTGGCTTGTCTCCTGGACTCTACTTCGTTTCTGCCTTTATTAAATTGTTCTTCAGTGACATTACTGCATTTTTAGAGGAATATGTGTCAAACAAACAAATAAAGCAGTTTTAGAAATCTGTTACAGGGAGAAATGCCTGAAAGCTATTCCTGTGTCTAAGACGTGATTAAAAAAAGTAATCAGAAGTAATCATAGAAAAGTAAATGGTGTATTAGAGAAAATATTGCATATTGACAACACTGCTTTCACACATTAAAGCTTGGTCATTGAAACTAATGAGCAAGTAAACTTCCACAGTATTTTATAGTGGTAATCTATAGCAATAAAACCAAGAGCAAATCTGTAGTTCAAGCAGTATTTAAAGGGATCGAAATTTCAATTGAGTGATTTATCGCTGGGTAATTTTCTTAATTAATCTCACTGTAAAAAATAGTTACTGGATCTAGAAAATAAAGAAAAAATTGTTGCTTTCTAACATGTCAGCACTTACCGGAGAAAGATGGCTTCTTTGTTTCCTCTTTCAAAATTTCAAAGGCTGTAAGATCATATTCTCCCTCTCTCTCACCCTCCACACCTCCCTCTCCTCCCCCCTTTTTATATTCCTATAAAGCAAGATAAAGCAATGTGGTTAGTGCCTTGAATAGTGAAAGAATTCTCGAAAACAGGGACAACTTATAGAAAAAGAGAATATGAACTCCTAAAAGGGAAAAAGGTATCTCACCGCTCAATTGTATATTCCATACATGCTTCAATTTGTATTGGAGGAAGAGTCCAAATTGTGGCACTAAAAGAGATAATGCCCTTTTAAAAATACGTGTATGTGTGTATATATGTGTACACACAAATATAGATATGCATATTCACTTGGGAAGTAATGGAAAACAGCTACTTGTATTTAAGTTAAACATCATGTAAAAGGCTGCATTAATGGAAACACGAATGAAAAAAATGTAATAATAATCAAGTATTGCCCAGTTTGATACTGGTCACCCTGCTGTAAAAAGCAACTGAAGAATCTTGTGAATGTGGTGGTGAACCACTGCTTTTGGAATTATAGCCAGAGTACTGGATGTGTGATGACTGCTTTTGTGCCTTGAAAGTACCTAGCTGAAGTTAGCACGTTGTTTCCAAACAGGTACTCAGAGCAAGTATTCAGAGAGGTCCTGGAACACGGGCGACTCGCAGAAGAAGGCTCAGAAGGAGCACAACCTGTCTGCGGCAGAGTTGGAGAGACAGCAAATCCTTCAGGAAATGAGGAAGAAAACATCTCTACACACGGACAGCAGCTGGATTAGGCAGCGCAGTTCCAGTATACATAAGGAGCCTATTAGTCTGTACAGCAACAGTATGAGGAGGTAGGAATCGCGTTAAAAATTAACATTGTCTCTTGTCAAATATTTCTGTTTGGTTATTCTAAACTTCAGCTCGTATTACAGAGCACAGAAACAATTCGGGTCTGTGAAATGTTGTAAGGTAAACTGAATAGCAGCACAGACAGAAGAAAGTAGCAGTATTACAGCTGGGATTAAATGCTTTTTTGCAAATAAAGAATGTAGATGTGACCTGTAAATAACTCAACTGCTTATTTCTTGGTCGGTATACCAGCAATGGAAATCAATGAGTGTGCCTTGTCATTGACAGATGTCCTTAAGAATTTCAGCGTGACAATTTATTGTGGAAGTTGATAATTACGGCTAAGGCGTATACCTTTTTTTACCCAGAATTATGTCAGAAAGTTTGGAGTTTGTTTCTTGCTTTAAGTACCGTATGAGTATTGGATTTGTCACTTAGGGAACAGCCGAGTTATCAGTCAGGAGATTGTTTGGCTATGGGGCCAACACCTTGTACCTAGACGATGCTATCCAGTCTGGGTGGATTGCTATTTCGATCTGGTATCCCTTGGAGAAAACAAAAACAAACCTGGTATCTGAGGTCCATTGCTGTACAGCAGATTTTGATACGGTTCACCCTGATAAGGCTGGAGTGAAGAGTGTTTTGCCTTTATTCTGTGGCGGTGAAGTGCCACCTCTCTTCTGCCTCGCCTCCTTTTTTCCCATGAGACTAGGACTAGACACAAAGGATAATTTGCGGCTCAAACATTTTAAATCAGTATGTGAACAATATTTCTCAGGGTGATCAAACATATTCATGCTAGAAAATCTTAAAAATGCTAGGATAATGGCTTCCTTAAAAAAAAAAAAAAAGAATGCTGTAGCTCTTCTTCTCCAGCTGTACTGCCATTTACATTTGTACGTGTACCTTTATTGCAGAGGGGAGTCTTTGGACAACCTTGATTCTTCAAGAACGAGCTCGTGGAGGCACCACGCATGGCTGAACCAGTCTGCCTCCTCTACATCTCTGTCCTCTAGTCAAGATTTCAGTCGCCCGGTGTCCACTTCAAACCGAGCCTACATGTGCACTCCTTCCTCCAGCAAAGCACCTCCCACGGCCACCTCTGCGAGAGCCCCCTCCGTGTCCCAGGCAGCCCCCCGGGCTCAGTCTCCCCTCTCTGCTTCCCAGCCGGGGTCCCAGACACGCAGCAGGTGAGCGGGTGCCCTTCTGCTGGGAAGGTATAAATGTCGGGCCGCACCAAAGAGCTAATTTTGTATCTATGGCAGCCTAAAGCAGTGTTCTGGCCCATAACATTGATTAACAAGCCTGAAAACTACCTGGAGTTTTCTGACTGGTCAGGATGGTGGAAATATGGGCTGGTATTACCTCCCTGCTCCAGTCATTCAGAAAATTCCCCAGGTTTGTTCATCATTGCTTTGACATGGGTTAAAAAAACAGAGGAACTGGAATAATAAATCTCCAGTCTCCAAGCTGTACGTTGGTTACCAAAATGATTAGTAAAATCCTACTCCAGATGGCATTTCTGACATTTATTTTCTTAGGTTTGTTTTAACAAAAGATTCCTGAAACCCACGCTTTATGGCCCTCTTCTTGGTCTCTCCTCCCCCTTTCCTGGCATGTGGTCAATATCATCTCAAGGAGCACTCAGGAATGCTCATAACCCGTGACTCTGGAGAATTACAGAGTAGGATGTTGGTTTTAATCTAGGAGGAGAAAGCAAGAATTGCAACATATTTTGAAACAAAAATGGAATTCAGTTGTGGTAGGGTTTATGTACTTGAAACACTTTAAAAAATACCTTGTGATAAGAATATAGAGAATCATCCCCACACAATTACATGTATTATATATAACAACAGTGTGAACACTGCTTCACTAGCTCTTACACTCTCAGGCACTTTGTGATAAATTGACTTTTTGGGGTTTTTTTTTGTTTTTGTTTTTTTTGTTTGTTTGTTTGGTTTTTTTTGTTTGTTTGTTTTTTTTTAGAAGCTAGGCTCCTACATTCCTTATACTGTAAGAAAATTACCTTCTTAACCATGTTTGCTTATCTTGTTCTCACTTCCATTGGCTAATGTCTTGGTAGATCTGTGGAACCTGACCTCTGTATGGCCTATGGTCAAAGAGTTAACATAATATTATATGTCCAGGACTAGTCTTCTGTTATCTAACAAGGTGCAGATGGTGGGACTTGGCAGGGGTGCTTGCTAAAACTTAGCCTTCGGGATAATTCCCTGCAAATAACAAATAAGGCAGGAGCATAAAACCTGTGTTCTTACTCTCCAAACTTAATGAAATGTTTATTTGTAGAAGGTATTTTATACAATGAAATATCTCTCAAGGGTGTGACAGCATTTCTTCGTTTGTTCCTATGTAACTTTGATCTAAATTATAACACTTCAGCTTTCCCTAGCTTTCAGATCCACTGTAAATAATATTAATTTTCAGTTTATTTTCCCCAAGCAGCCCAATAGTCCACTTTTTACCAGTACATTTTTATTTTTAATCTTAAAAAGTCTTTGGTAACTTTTGTTTGTCTTTTAAACCTTTTCAAGCTGGTTTTAAGGATTTCCATTCTTTATTTAGGTCAGTCAGTGGGAAGAAAATCTGTTCATACTGTAATAACGTTCTGGGCAAAGGAGCAGCCATGATCATTGAGTCTCTTGGTCTTTGTTATCATTTACATTGCTTTAAGGTGAGAGCTGGGAGTCACATCGTGAAGGAACAGGAACTAATCAGGAGCACGCATGGCTACTCAGTGTTATGCTCACTGGGGCTCTACTAATCACCTGCTTTGCCTTCTACTCTTGACAGCGTGGTGCATGCATATTTCCATGAGGCAGTCCTATCTGCAGGCATTTCGCACTCAGCTCTAGGACTATTTCATAAGTGCCAGAGCTGACAAGTGGGACTCTGAAAAGTAAAACGGACACGTTGACTGTGAGATCAAAAGTTTTTCCTTCTTCAAATAGACAGCAAAAAAAATAATCAGAGTGTGCTGAACCAGAGAAACCCGGTCCTTAAAAAAGAAATCTCAGCCTGGACCCTGGCAACTGAATCATTTAAGATGATCCATCACTTCTATGCTAATCCTAGCAGTCATTGTTCACATGGTGTTTTCCAGGCAAAGGCATGTTGTCAGTGTTCAATCTGGCAGGATAAAACCCAGCACCAAACCAGAAGTTGTCTTTAGTGCAAACCAATCCTGGTCAGAAGCTAAGTATATTAGTGCTAATCAGCCCTGGCCAGAAGCTAGGTAGGTATATTAGCTCATTCTCAGCACCGAGACATAGTTTTACATGATTTCTAGTCAGCTTGGGGTATATGTAGACCTGAAAGAATAAATGCTTGCCTGCAAAAGATGGAAAAAGCACACCTAGTTCCCCTGTCCTAGGACCACACGAGGAATCAGACTGATTTGGAGGTGTTGTTGGACCCTGCTTCTTCCATGGTTTTAAGAAAAAGACTTCTGTGTCTGGTTCAGAACAGAACCCTCTGTTGCCCTCTGTGCCCAGCTCAAATGTGTCAGCTAGAGTATTACAAGGGATTGACTCAAAGCTCTTCCTCGTCCTGCCTGCCTGAGCAGGAGGGACTGGAGTAATCTGTGGGAACTGAAGTAATAATCCATGGGAGCTGGCCATCATTCCCTTTCATGCAGAACATGTATTCCGTGTGAGGGAGTTCACCTGGAGGTCCTAACCTACAAAAGAAGATACCAAATTTGTGTTTTTCAAATTTCTGAAGATTAATGAGCTATTAAACAGACTGCTATCCAAAAGATCCATTTAATCTTGCCTGTAAACAGGCAAGCTCTCTCTCTTCTTCTGTAGACAGACAAGTACTTTTCCTCATAAATTCAGGAAGGAGAGTGTTACGCTTTGGTTTACAGTCCTTCCAGAAGTGCTTGGTATTCACAACAAAGGTGTGTTGAGCCACCATAGTTCAACAATTTAATGTTAGCATGAAAGCTTTCAAGCCCTTTATTCATATATTTGTTCAAGAAAAAAATGAAATCGGCCCCTTCTTTCCGAATAAGAACTTGTTTCTATGATGCAAACCCAGGAAATTGGGGGTGCCTGAGTATTTGCTGCTTTGAGTGCCAAAGGGCTGAGGATGCCAGCAGCGTATAGTGCCGCATGGAAATCTGCAGGTAGCACACCCAGGTGTTCTGTGCCAAAAATTGCTGTTGCCGTCTAGAGAACAATTTTTTTTTTTCACGTTGAGCCAGTTTTGATTTTCAGAGAAACTGAAGTTCAAATTAGATGTAATGAACTAATCTCTAAAACCCGTCTGCTCTCTGTTTGCTTAGTTGGTGTATCTCTGCTATTCGTTGTCCAGTCACCGCCTTAAAATACTTTCTCAGGGTTGGTTGCATTTTAATCTACTAATCATTACACATTTGCTTCTAGTGATTGTGGGTTTATGGTTCAAGCTTTGTTGAGCTTAAATCCAAGCTGCTTTTGAACAGCATTTTCCGTTTCTTAACATTTTGTAAGGAGTTGCTAATTATCCATCTGTCATACAGTGTGTTGCCTGCGGATGCGACCTTGGGGGATCCCGCTCTGGAGCTGAAGTTAGGATCCGAAACAACAAACTCTTCTGCAACGACTGCTATATCAGATTTAAAAGTAAGGCAATCCAACTGCAGTGTGCATGACGGTAGTTCTTCTTTGTGCTGTAAAACCTCAAGTGTTTGCACAGCTGAGCCACTCGGTAGCTTTCACATTTAGCTTTAAGGTAGTATCTTAGAGAATAGGTTCTGCAAGGTCTGATTGCCAGTTTCTCTCTTTCGAAGGGTAGTCATTCCTAACTCTTTAACTTGCCGGTAGCTGATTTTGCCACCTTGTTATTAAGCAGCTTCAAGCAGACAACGCGGTATAGTCATCCTGCTTTCTTCCTAGATCTGGGAAAGTGGTGTCAAGGAGTTGTCAGTTGCTGAACAGGCTTGTCTTGATAACAGAGAAGTCTTTTTGAAAAGTTGTCTATGTTTTTTTAAAAAAGTAATCTGAATATGAATTAAATTCAGTCCTAACACGTACCTGGAAAGCTATTAGTTTATCCTGTGCAGGTGGCACAAATGCTGGTTTCTTTTTGCGATGCTATTATTATTTGCATTATAGGTCTGTGATTGGTTATTCATTTAGGTACAAGTTCAGGAGGAATTGATTTACTTACAGATCTTAATTAAAAGGTGCAGTATAATTTTTTTCCTTTATTATGGTTTGCAGAATTCTGATTTACTGGAGCATGATGTTGAGGCTTTGAATAATGGTGTTGAGTTGTTTTTTCTGCTGTCATAGATGATGGTAGACAACCTCCTAATTTTGACAAGTCTCAGGAGTTTTACATGGCTCTATTTTTATGTAGCAAATATGAAATTCTCCGAAATGATAACATTCAGCTAAGGGAAAGCATTTCTGAATTAATTCCTGGGAAAGGTGTCCGCGTTTCTTCATGAGCCCGGCACATTTTTCTCATGGTGGACCAGAAGGCAGTGAAGGGAACAGGATACTCCTGCTACAACACTTGAGCACGACTTGGGCATCTGCCGGCTGAGAAGCCTCGCTCAGAAAAAGAGAAGCTCTGCATCTGATGCTGTTGCTGTTTTCAGGCTCTTTTTGGCTTCCAGGAAGAGGAAAAGCTGCCTGCACCACACAGAAATGGTTGTGTGGTGCCCAAGCTAAAACCAGAAAACCTCACGCCTCTCCTTGATGCTAACAGTGGATTCACAGAGGCTAATGTTGGCTGTAAGGATGCTGCTGTGATCAAAGGGAGGAGAAGGAGAATCACCCTCTTTCACCTGGAGGTGATATGGAGCACTGGGTCATATCTCTCACAATTAATGTTCGGAGAGTTTATCTCCTGCTTGATGACAAGATTATGCCAAAGTGACCATGTTCCTACTTGAAGACCCGAAATGTGTGGGAGAGTCAGTCTGCAGCCCGCTCATGTTATTTTTGCTTTATCTTTTTTTTTTTTTTT
>VYZM01016400.1:83864-159525 GCA_013398915.1 Dromas ardeola | reverse complement strand
AAAAAAAAAAAATTGTTTTTTTTGTTATTACCTGGCAAGGCAATATTCAGGAATTTGATGATGGAAGTATGCAAGAACTTTATCGTGAATAAATTGCTATTTAGTCTCTCTTTGACTTTACAGCCCATAAAGTCATGGCAGTGCCTTTCAGAAGCAGAGTTGATCTGTGAGAAACGGTTCTATTCCCTTCCCTTCCGACTGCATCTTCTTGGGCCAGTGGGCACCTCAAAACATAATTGTATGAGATGCGAGTGAATCAGGAATTGTAAGAACTTGTAGGTACAGAATAAAGCATTGAAATTAGTGATTAGTAATTCAAATTAGCCACTTGAATAATACAAAAACCAGCTATGTGATTGCTGCAATGAAGATCTACTGACAGCACAGCACTGGTCTGTAATGCAGATTACTTTGTTTGCAGTTGGCATTTGACATCAGCCTGGCTAATTATTCACTAGTTTGAAACGTGAGCATAATGGCTAAAAGGTTTGATAAACTGTAGGATTATTAATATTCACTGTGTAATTTTATGGTGTGATATTTTTGCACATTTTCATGTTAATTTTGTGGTTTAAACTTGGAACATTGTAGCGAAACACCAGTGAATTGGCAGATGCCCACAAATATATGTAGAGAGAGGATACAAAAGTTCTTTTTTAATATTGTTACAGTTATTTAGCAAACTTTAGTTTCATTATTGAAGGGTAATTTTAGAAAAACTCCCCCTGTCTTTATGCTAATACTAAAAATAATTGTTAAAAACTTGGTGAGGTGCATGTGCTGTGGAATATTACTTGGCCTGAAATACTTGCAGTGCTATAATTGGATTAAACTCAAATTTGTATCGTTCATTAAATTTGGACTGCTAGATTCAGAATGTATACCTTAGTTTGTGTTATCACTTTTAATAGGTATTGGAAATACCATTATATGGCTGTTTTTAACTTGGAAATCTTAATTTTTTTCACTAAGATTCTTCAGTAGCTAGACTTTAATTATGATTTCTTTTATCTCTCTCCAACAGCTGGACAACCAACCTCCATGTGAAGCAAATGAAGATATGAAACCACTGTTGCAGATAAAAGAAGAGGCGATTGCTGCTGATGTAGATCTATAAATATATATATTGTGTGTATGTGTGTTTTTTCTAAGAGTAACTCTTGCTTGTCTAGTCTTCATAGCAATGCATTGTATTCTTCATATAACTATTTTTATTTATAAGAAGGTAATTGCAGTAAGGAAATATCTGGGGAAAATGCTGTCACTTTTTCAGCTTCAAGTACTGAGAGCACAAGGGAGAATAAGTATATTTTCAGTAATAACTTCAAAATATTTTTGAGGCTTATAATCAACTAGTTGACTTTCCAATGGTATATGAAGAGGGTATTTTGTTTCTAAGCTCTTGAAATGAGCATTAGAGAAATAGCTAATATAAATATATATTTGCAATTGCTGTCTTTATTTTTGACATATACTGAAAGTGAATTCTCTAGGTTAACATGAAGCTGCATTTAAATGCACACAAATGTGTTTGCTTTCCATATGCTGGTTTCTAAAATTATCTGCTTTTTTGAAACTTAAATACAAAGAATAATCTGTTTGCTCGGTGGTGTTGGCATAATATTCTGTGGAAACCATTTAAGGGGAAGAGTTCTCTTTTCCCACTTGAAAAATGTAACTATCACTTTTTCCTCCACAAACTGAGTGGAGAATGGTTGTTGAATTACAGTATATTTGTAAATAAAATTTCTGATGTTGCATTTATTAGAAGGTGTTTTTTTTTCTTTCTATCCAGCTAAGTGTGTCTAAGACAATTTGCTGAAATATAAAACTGTTTTAATTTCATCTTGGGAAAATATTTTTTATGAAAGGATTAAGATGTCCACCTAAATATGTGCAAGAAAATAGTTCTTGCTTTTCTCTTTTCCTTTACAGTAGACGTCAAATTTTGTATCTAGTTCTCCCATCAGGCTCCTCATGCTCTTTCCCTTCAGCTTTTAATGCAAGTGGTGAGACTGATTCTTTGTCCTCTGTGCTCATCCCTGAAGCACAACAATTGGAAAAGCTGAAAGTTCTCCAAAACTTCTCTGCTGTGGCTAGAAACGAGGTGCTGAATATATTTTGGGTTAGGTTCTGCTCCTTCTGAAAATGCGTCTGGAGTGTGCACTGTGTGTTTTTCAGCAGTGGCTCCCAAATTGCTTTGGTCAGTGGCTTCCCCAAACCCTTTCATGCCCAGTTATGTACCCTTCTGTGTCCATGTCCTTGGAAGCAGCAAAGAAAACATGGAATGTGGATCAGAGGAGTTTGGGGGAGCATTTTGTGGATGTAACGGAGGAAGAGGACAGCTGAGAGGTGTAGGAGGGCGGTGGGGCTCTGAATCTGAGCTTGTACATGGCACCATGAGGAGCCGCAGTGCTCCTTCCTCTCAGGGGATCTTGAGGACAGATAGGAGAGCTCGCTGCTTGGGGAGAGCTGTGGGCAGCAAGGGAAGATCATGCTGTTTCAGTGTAGTGGCAGAACTTCATCTGTGTGAGCCTCCTGTAACTTCTGCTTGTAACTCCACCTGTCTCCTGTTTTGCTTCCATTTATTGCTCTTTCCCCTGAACAGATGGGGTTCTGCCTTGTGCCAAGGAACTCCCTGCTAATAAATGCTGAATCACAAAGTGCCAAACATACTTTTCAAATATTGCTTTAAAAAAAAAAAAAAATCTAAAATGCCTCATCAGCCCAAAGTTGACAAGCTCCTTGTTCAACCACCTTTGTGACTTGGCTTTTGGTATTCAATTACAGTGTCTCCTATGAAGTGGACTGGTAAAGATATTTAATTTGGTTTCCACTGTCGTGGTAAGTAATGACGCAGCAGACCGCCGGTGAGAACTCTGGGGTATGAACACCCTAGGCCTCAAATACAGACTACGGAGGGATATTCACACTCACATGGCCCTCTGGGAGCCTGGGGTCCTCTCTGCTGCTTGTGGAAGAAGGCTGCTTCCCTAAGAGCTATTCAGAATAAGAACCCAAATTAGCTGCTGTGCAGATCTGGCTCTCGGTTAAGGCACATACCTAACAGAGATGGTCCTGGTGCCCCTCTACACTGTCTAGTTTTCAGCCTTCTTTTATCGTAGACTATGAATGACTCCCCCCCGCCCCTTAGTAAATTCAGGATCCCCACAATCCCCATTGTCAGCCCTGAAAGACACTGAGAGAAGTTTTTTTTTTGTCACGGATCAGTTTCTCAACCCTCAAAGCATCAATAAATTTATCCTAGCCCATCCGTGATTTCCCCTCTCCCACCTTTGTGTTATACAGCAAAGCAGCGGGAAAAGTCAGGGATGGCCACGGCACCCCTTGCATCTTAAGACCAGTCACGTTGGGAATCATTTGGGCACGGAAATTGCCTGGGGGGGTGAAGAATGGAGGGAGAGAAGGTTGCTCAGCAACCTGCGGCCTGCAATGCCACTAGAGCTGCCCGAGTGGTGTCTTGCAGCCTGGAGTGACGCACTCTGAGCCAGGCTGGCTTTTCCTAAATGGCATCGAGTATTTCCACGCGGGCCCCAATTTCATTTTCCCACGAAATGTCTGCAAAAAAAAAAAAAAAAAGGGGGGTTATTTCATTAGCTGTTCCAAATGGCTTGCCTGTGAGCAAACAGCAAGTGGGATTTTGGATTAGTGGGGCTCAAAGAGCTGAAGTTGAAACACTTGCGGAGTTGAAGCTGAGTTTCTCACCCTTGTTTGAAGGCCTGGTTTAACAAGGCTCCTTCAAACCTGCGTTTGCTGATTTGAGTTGGCAAATGTGAGCAACGAAAACTCCTTCCTTCGCTCCTTTACCTGAAGGGAAGCAGGCAGAGAAACCCACATTATGCGTGTTGCTGTATCGATGTATTTTGATCCTCACTAAAGTATTTGGAGCGTGTTGGGCTCTGAAGTTCAGCAAAACCGATTGTCTGCTAGTAACACAAGATGGCAGTGTGTAAGTGCAACTCGCACAATAAAAAGCCCTTTCCATGGTTGAAATCTTGTATAAAAAGGGTCGTGTTTGCTGAACAGTATTAAAGTTGCAATGTGAGTTGTAGAGAAAACTTTCTCTTAATCCTGTGCCTTTCTCCCCACTTGGCATCATGGAGGTGCGACATGCAACTGAATCTGAACAGTCTCATTTGATTTTGTCTGCCAGTTAGTTAATTAACTGCTACTTAAATTAATACTGAGTAGGGAGAGTATTAAAGCGAACATTTCCTAGGAAGAAAAATAAACTAGATGATTTCTAGTGGAGGGTTTTTGTGTATGTTGAACTATTACATTTTATGATGCTGTTTGAGGAAGAACCAGTTGCTCTCCTTCTGTTCATCAGCTTCAGAGACTGTTTAAGGTTCAAACCTTTAAATGCAGGTGCCTACAGGTGAGCTAGGCCTCTGCACTGCTATTAAAACCTGGATGTATTTAGGGCTCAGCTCCATTCTTTGCTCTCAGGTGTCTGGTGCTGCTTGGGATGTTTTTCAGTGACTAGGATATCTGCCCAGGGCTCGGGGTGGGGGGATATGGTGCAAGCCTGGGAGATACTTGCGCGCTTCTCGTGGGATGCTTTAGAGCATCTGGAAGGGCAGCAGAGGTTTGCGAGCAAGCAACGGGATCAAGCTCAACTCCCTACAGACAGTGGAGCAAAGGTGTGATTTCGTGGGCCAGTGAGTAGATGTCCACTGTCAGGTGAGGTGCTTGGCTGTCTAAGCTGCACTGACTTTTAACAAGCGTGTGGACCCTGGCCCATATGTAGCCAGCTGCATTTTTACGCACCTATGTCTTAATGCTGACCGAATTCTTCCGAAAATATCTGAGAAGTGCTAATTCAACTAAATCCTTCATCTACCCTCTTTTTAGGCTCGTAGGCTGTCGGCTAATTAATTGCAATGTACATTCGAATATAGCTCTGAAACTAAGTAGTCTACAGGTAGCGGCTCTGGCACAGGGCAATGTTAAGTAAAACACCACTTCAGAAATAGAAAATGTTTTCTGTAACTTTCAGTGTGAACTTATTGTGGGATTTCTCTAACACATAACAAACAAATCAAGCATCTCGGAGTGAAATTAAAGGTATTGCGCATGCTCTTAGTTTTGTTGAGATTTCTTTCATAAAATTTTTTAATAGAAGATTTGTCAGAAATTTCAAGCTCAATTCCCTGTGCATTCATCTCTTCGGGCAAGCTGCAACGCCGCAGGCAATGCTGGTTAGTGAAGAGATTTATGGAGCCAGCCCTTTGTTAGAGCCCAGTGTCTGAATTTGGAACTCACGCCGATACCAGAAATGGGCAGAACCAGTCTCATTATTTTCAGGAAAGCATCTCACAGGTGAACCCCGAGAAGGGTCCAAGTGATAAGTTCAACACTTCCCTTAGGTAATAGCTGTTGTAACGTGGCCCACCCTGTCGCTTACGGAGGGTAGAAGGGTTTGAAATCTGACAATTTGAGCTCAACGTGAAACCCAGCACAATTGCCGTGGTGTTTTAAATTCCAACCAATCATTTGTAATGGATTAGCAAAACCTGTGCCATGGCTGCAATGGAAGGCTATTAGCAGCAGGTGTAATTACATGAAAGAGCAGCTTCGTGCTGGAAGCTCTTCAGCATTTTCATTTTAGCTCCATGCTTCTTGGGAGCTAGGGGCAGCGACATAAAACAACACAGTAGCATGATGTAGAGCACTTGCTCTCAAAAGGAATATTCTAGGGTGAGCGGTAGGGTATCAGTTTATGAAAGCTGAAGAATTTTTTTAATTAGTTCAACCTACTGGAAACAAACTTGCCAATTAAGTAGCTGCTGTAGGCAACAAACGCTCAAGAGAGATGTGTTGTGCAATGGGAATTTACTGGCTTCTATGCATTTGCCTTAACAGTCAACATTGTAAAAAGAACCAAAGCACTAAGAAAAAAAATAAAAGGTATGTACAAGGGTGTGTGTATGCACAGATTCTCTTTATTAGTTGTAATAGAAGAAAGAAATAAAAAGCTAGGGCCATTAAATGGACAATTCATAACCACAAGCCAGTGAGAGCAGGCTTGTGGTCAGCACAGCATGCCGTCTTAAATGGCCCTTTTGCAAGTAGCTGCGCCAGAGCAAGCCTTTCTGATTCCCTGACCTGGAATTTTCTTTTGCCCCCAGGCAGTCAACCAGATGTGCCACTTATTGGTGCATCAATTGCATATGGCCTTTCTAGGATGGAAATTCGCAGATTTCAGGGTCAGATCAGGCTACTGCAATCATTTGATCTGCCTATATCCCTACGAAGATCAGAACCTCTCACCCAATAATTCCTGTATTGAACACACAACTTCTATGTAAACAACAGTGTTCTTGTTGGAAAGAAGCCCTGTGTAGATCTGAAGTATGCAAATGATGGAAATGTACCACATGTCACCATAAATTGTTCCAGTGCTTAATTAGCCCTCTTAAAAATGTTAATTTTATTTTTAGCTATTTTATTTTCATGAGCTTTCTAGTTTATTATGATTTTTATTTTCATTCATTTATCTTCATTTAGGATCTTAGCACTTGATTAACTTTTTTTTTTTTTCTCCCTTAGATTGTACATGTGACTTTGATACAGTCCCCCCCCCCTTTTTTTTTTTTTTTAGTTTTAGTTCTTATCACAGAATGATAGGAGTTGGAAGAGACCTGTGGAGGTCATCTTGTGCAACCCCCCTGCCGAAGCAGGTTCGCCTAGAGCATGTTGCACAGGAACGCGTCCAGGCGGGTTTTGAATGTCTCCAGAGATGGAGCCTCCACCACCTCTCTGGGCAGCCTGTTCCAGTGGTCTGCCACCCTCAAAGTAAAGAAGTTGCTCCTTATGTTCAGACGGAATTTCCTGTGTTCCAGGTTGTGCCCATTGCCCCTTGTCCTAACGCTGGGCACCACTGGAAAGAGTCTGGCCCCATCCTCTTGAAACCCGCCCTTTAGATATTTATAATCATTGATGACTTCCCCTCTCAGTTTTCTTTCTCCAGGCTAAATGGACCCAGGTCTCTCAGCCTTTCCTCATAGGAGAGGTGCTATGGTGCCTTGATCATCTTCATAGCCATCCGATGAAGTCTATCCAGTAGTTCCTTGTCTTTCTTGAACCGGGGAGCCCAGAACTGGACACAGTACTCGAGGTGTGGCCTCACCAGGGCAGAGCAGAGGGGGAGGCTGACCTGCCTCGACCTGCTGGCCACACTCTTCTTGATGCAGCCCAGGATGCCATTGGCCTTTTTGGCCACAAAGGCACATTGCTGGCTCATGGTCATCCTGTTGTCCACCAGGATTCCCAGGTCCCTCTCTGCAGAGCTATTTTCCAGCAGGTCAATGCCGAGCCTCTACTCATGCATGGGGTTATTAGTCCCTAGGTGTAGGACCCTAGGTTTGCCCTTGTTGAACTTTATCAGGTTCCTCTCCGCCCAACTCTCCAGCCTGTCCAGGTCTCACTGAATGGTGGCACAGCCTTCTGGCGTGTCAGACACTCCTCCCGGTTTTGTATCATCAGCAGACTTGCTGTGAGTACACTCTGTCCCTTATCCAGGTTATTGATGAATATGTTGAACAAGACTGGACCCAGTATTGACCCCAGGGGAACACCACTAGTTAGAGGCCTCCAATAGACTCTGTGCCACTGATCACAGCCCTCCGAGCTCTGCTATTCAGCCAGTTCTCAATCCACTTCACTGCCCACTCACCTAACCCACACTTCCTAAGCTTACCTATGACGATGTTATGGGAGACAGTGTCAAAAGCCTTGCTAAAGTCGAGGTAGACAACATGCACTGTTCGCCCCTCTACGTAAAGCCTTATTGCTCACGTCAGTCAGAAAATGCAAGATTACATCCATGGGAGGATACTGCCCTCTCGCAGGGAGTTGCAACACAAAACTCTCCCAGGAGAATATCTAGAACAGAGGGGAAATAATCTTCAAGAGCATTAAAAAATGTTAAGGTCTGGAATAATATCTTTGTATAATGCATAGATTTAATAAGAGCTTATGTCCACAAGGGAATTTTGCTGCATAAATCTTCTGCCATAATTAACAAGGCATTGAATTGCCTTTGTGGGAATGACCATGCCCAAATTCCTGTGTGGTTCTGCTAATTTTCCTGTCTTAGGGAAGCACCTGTAAGAGATTCCCATGCTGACATGTCTTGGTTGACAAGGGAACAAGATCACATTCCATTTTTATTTGCCAGCATGAAGCGTCAGCTGCAAAAATACAATTAGCTCCTGGTGCGTTTGGCAGGTATTGGTAGGAGAGGTCCAACTTCCATCAAACTCTAGCTCTGTAATGATAACAATTACTGTCTTTGATGCCCATGTAAACAAGACTCCTACAGAGAAACATTAGTTTTACTTCCATGTGATACTTCATTTGAAGTACAATTCATTCCTACTGAGGTAGCTATTGCATTTGTATGTATGTGCTGCACCTCATTGTTAATGCCAGTGTACTCCTGTCTGTGCAAATCAGGGGAGAATCCAGAGGCAGTTTAGGAAAAGCCCCGTTGATTGCAACAGAGCAGGTCAGTAAATGGGCAGCCTTCAGCTCGGCACAGCCACTGTCTGTCAGTAAGCCATGGCCATCTAGCGCAGTGTGCTGCACAATGGCAGTCACGAGCTATGCTGGTCAGCATATCATATGCAAAATTCCTGTTACAAGCGAGCATGTGTTTTTATCAACAGTTTATGAATGCTCGCAAGTACTTTTGGATCTCAGCAAGTAAAAAAAAGTGACAACTCACTTATTTACCCATTGCTCTTGGGATAATTTGATGGTTTTGGCTTTTGGCTGGTGGATTCAGTACTCTCTGGTGTTTTCTGTTGCCCATAATAATTCATAGCATGTCTAACACCTGCAAACCTCAGGATGTGTTCCCTTCCCATCACTACTGTGTCAACTCAGCTATAAAAGAAAGGAAATTCTGGACTGAAGGTCATCCCTGTCAACGTACAAAGGTATTTAGGTTGTCCAGAACATTGTGTGTTACACCAACCACCTTGGCTTCACCATCACCTGATCTTTCTCATTTCATCTTCTTCTTCTCGTGATGTAGTGCTAAATGGAAATTAAAAAGTGAGCATAAAACCACCAGTTTGATGCTGGAAAGATGAGTAGATGCTAAACAAGAGGGGACATACAGGCTACACAATCCATTTACCCTTATTACGCTAATGGTCTCTTTGATTAATCCCTGTAGCACTTTGAAGATATACAGTGTTATCACATAGCGTGTTCTTGGTATCATATGCACTTATGTTCTCTTACATCCTATTTCTCTGTAACATCTTGGACTTGAAGCCAAGGAACATGCTGATTCAGAAACGCTGTTTACAGAATCTTTAATACCTAATCTCTTTGCTAGATCGTGAATTGTTCATAAGACTGCATTGCGTATAAAATACTAGCTGAAGGTACTACCTTCATTAAGCTTGTAAAACTAAAGCATCCCTTCACCTAGCACTAGAGAGCATTTGAATTCTTCCCTTCAGTGTCTCAAGGCTATGACTTTGGAAGTATGTCTGTAAAAGTATCAATAACAAATATGTTCCTGGGTCAGTCCCCCAAGCAGCAGATATTTGCACTCACTGATTTTCATAGTCTAAAGTGGTATTTTTTTTTTCTCTCATCAATCCTGCTTCACTGTTTTTTTCCATGATAGCAACAATGGTTATACTGTTCGGCAAATATATTTATCTTCCGATCAGGCTTCATGCTGAGGTAGCAAAACAGATGCATTTATAATGCTGTTCTCATGCACACAGATCGACTGCAACTCTGATTCCCACAGAGCCTGATTGGTTTTAGGCAGAGCACTCAACGAAAGTGAGCCTGGGAGTCCTCCGCCCGCCTCTTGCCTCCCAGGATGGAACAGGCTCTTTGCAACAGCACTGCCAATCTCCAGCCTGGGAAAAAGCTTTCCCCATGCAACCCACGGGTATGTTCCGCTGTTCAATAAACACCGGTGGCTTGCGTGAAAGGAGAGCCTGCACCACTGGAGATTTGCTGCATTGCTGGCCGGTTAGAACAGGAGCATGACTCAGATCAGCAAGGCCCATTAGTGAGGCTGTGAAGTGATAACCTTGACTGAGCTAAATACGAAAGGCTGTGTTGCTGGACAGTGTTAGAAAAATCAGCTTTATTGATGTGAGTAGAACCGCAGCTGTTTGCCTCAGCTGGGGACGTATGCATGGTGCAGATGAAATTACAACTACCTTGAAATTTTTAAGTCTTCTTTAAGTTTTTGTAGAGGTGCTGTAGAGGTCTTGTACGGGTAAAACCAGGGGGTTTTTTTGGAACCTTGAGAGAGTAGCTGGAGAATTAAGAGTGATGAAAACAATATGCTGTGATTCTGTGAAGATGTTGAGTGCTCACGCATTTTGCCAAACTAGAAAGCTCCTTTGTGATGTTCCTGAAGCCTCTGATTTCAAGCTGTCTAATTAAATGGTAATTTTTATAAACAGAATTACAGAATCACAGAATGATAGACGTTGGAAGAGACCTGTGGAGGTCATCTTGTGCAACCCCCCTGCCAGAGCAGTGTCACCTAGAGCAGGTTACACAGGAACGCGTCCAGGCGGGTTTTGAATGTCTCCAGAGATGGAGACTCCACCACCTCTCTGGGCAGCCTGTTCCAGTGCTCTGCCATCCTCAAAGGAAAGAGGTTCCTCCTCATGTTTAGGTGGAACTTCCTATGCTCAAGTTTGTGCCCGTTACCTCTTGTCCTGTCGCTGGGCACCACTGAAAAGAGCCTGGCCTCATCCTCCTGACATCCATCCTTTAAGTATTTACAGCACTGATGAGATCCCCCCTCAGTTGCTTTTTTTCTGGACTAAAAAGGCCCAAATCCCACAGCCTTTCCTCATAAGAGAGGCATGTTCCAGTCCCCTAATCATCTTGGTAGCCCTTTGCTGTCCCCTCTCCAGCAGTTCCCTGTCTTTCTTGAGCTGGGGAGCCCAGAACTGGACACAGTACTCGAGGTGTGGCCTCACCAAGGCAGAGTAGAGGGGGAGGATGACCTCCCTCGACCTGCTGGCCACACTCTTCTTGATGCACCCCAGGATGCCATTGGCCTTTTTGGCCACAAAGGCAGAGTGCTGGCTCATGATCATCCTGTAGTCCAGGTGACCTTTTTTTTCTCCTTAAAGCAAGAAAACAGTAACAGCAAACCAGATAGTTCAATAAAAAAATTAACTTCAGTTGGCATTTCTTCAGCTAATAGAGTGCGAAGAGCCCTTGATAGATGATTGCTTCACCAAAAGAAATTCCAAGGCTTAATTTTTTCTTAAATTATAAAATTAATCTTGTCCTGGACTCTTGAGTGATGGGTTTGCCATCCCCCACTACTTTTAAAAGGAGTTTGTGGGCAGTATTTTCTAAGTTTTCTAGTTAGATGTTTGTAACATAGATTTGTGTAGCTGTACTATTATTGTCCACATGAGGACTTAAATTTGAAACTTTCCAGACGTATTTGTAACATCCATCAGCTGTTAGTAAGCTTCAGTATTCAACTAACCAACCTGGGAGGAGAATGTTGAGAAGTTTGTTAAATGTTTCTGTTTAATCTCAGATCTATGTTCGGCCGAGATCTAAACTTCTTCCTCCTTGGCACGCAGTTTCTCTGAGCGGAGGACACTTGCTGTGGGAATGGGGACATTGCACTGGAATGTATCATCCCCAGCAGTGGTAGAAGGTTTTGGGACTCAAATCTCTTTCCAGACAAGTCCCACTCTACTGCACTGGGTCAGATTAGAAGGAGTAGTGTTTGTTTCTTTTCTCTTTTTCCTCGAACCTCTGAGACCTGATTCAACACTTAGAAGCCATAATGGGTAGAAATGGCTTTCATCGGCCAGCTTTTTAGTACAAGACTGGGCAGATAAGAGATAAATGCGGGCAAGTTCTGCTGTCCCGCTTCCTCTGGCATTAGAGTATGGACTCTCTTCTTTCTGACAGTACAGGATTTGCCCTGTGGGTTGCATTGGGCAGAATTTGACGTGTTTACCTAGTTGCTTTTCTGAGCAGAACAGATGCATTTTCTTCACTGGTGGTTCTGTCCAAGAGGGCTGGACACACTCCCATACCATGGCTGCTGGTTTTATCTTCTCCATGCTCACGTTCCAGCACTGAAGTCAGATTTTTGCATTTCTGACCGCTGAAACAGGAGGCAACCTGATGTTCAGCCTCTATCAGCCTCTCCCTGTAATGTCAGTAATTAACTGTAGTGTTTCTCATGCCAAGCAGCAGGCCTTGGGTTTCTTGCAGGCACGCTGGAAAGCCAAATGCGTCAGTCTCCTCATTTTCCTACTGCACTGTCAGGTTGGCTCAGCGATTATCTACTGACAGTCGTGTTGCTGGCAGAAGGAGTGATGTCTCTTTGGCAGCTAGCCCACGCCTGACTTGGTACTTAAGTTATTAATTCTTTCCTTCAGCCCTGCTTCAGCAGCACTTTACAGATTCAGCCAGGGCTCGGGTTCCTTTTCTGCATTCAGTGTGCTGAGGGGAACTCTTCCCTGTTGACCTTGTAATTAAGTCAAGTTGTAGGTTTCATAAATCACCTGCTTTAAATGCGAAGTGGTTTTGGAGGTTCCTGATTTCCATCAGCTGCATATCTGTCTGCCACCATGCAATGGAAGTTGCTTGTTTTAAGCAGAATACACCTCTGCTGTCGGAGGCTCCCAGGGAGCAGCACGCCTTGACCCTTTGTCTGTCTAAATCAGGTACTGGAGGAACAGTATAAATTTAGAGTAAAGGAAGTACAACCATGAGCTGTTTAGCAGGGGAGCTATTCGTGCCTTGAATCCCATCCCCAAGAAAAGCAGAAATACGGGGAACTGTAGGAAGGGTTGCCTCTTGGTTTTAGGTGGTACTGCGATGAGTGCGTTGGTTTAAGTGAGACTGTGGTGAGTGTGATGGCGGATGCTGATTGCAGGAATTTGAATGAAGGCAGATCACAGCAGGAAAGGGCTGGACTCGGAATAGAGAAAGGCAGCTTTCGACTTCATTGGTTGCAATCATTAAAAACTATTTCCCTTGTCATACCCTGAGCTATGCCTTTGATCGTTAAAGAAAAAAATGAGAATTTAAAGGATAATGACACAACACAAACCAATTTTTTTTGCATTTTCTGACAGGTGCCTTTAATTCCCCTTTCTAAGAGGTTACAGCCAGTTTGGTGAAAACCTCACTCTTCTGGAGGACTATGTGGTGGAAATATGGCTTGCATAATATGGGGGACAACTGGATGCAAAATTATTTACATCAACAGAGGATACTATAGGTTTGATTTTTTTTATTTTTTAGGCTGTGATAAACCCCTCCTTTTGTATTTCAATCAAAGACACCATTTTACAGGCCTTTCTCTGAAGTATTTAGTTGGGACTGACTCAGTGACAAGAGTAGGTGATCTACTGGCAGTAGAACAATGAAAGAGCTGAACTTCGGAGATTTTAGTCTGAAAAATACTGAGCAGTTTTTCTATGTTTAATGAAAACACTGTTGGTTTTAGGCTATCTGTAATTGACACTTTCTTGCCTATATGGAGGATTTTCTCTATCCAAGCTCTTTGTAGGTTTGACCTTGCTTCCCTTGTGGCATTTGAGGCAATGCCTCCGGCTTTGCAGACCCATACAATGATTAAAGAGTTAGATATGCCTTTTAATTAATTTTTAATTAAAATGGAGGAAGCAGAGAAGAAAAAAGGAGGGAGTCCTAAAAAGCTGTAATCTTTGTTCTGCTCTGAGTTGGCTTCAGTTGTTGTTATGTTTGAGAACTACAATGGATTCAGTCTTTCTAGTTTGGTTAAGAACTGGTCGGGATACTTGGACATTTTCCTGAAAATGCATCCAAACTTTTGAGTTCTCTGTTGTCCCTGTGTGCTCTGATCTGATTCTAAACTCAGAAGCTATAGCTTAGAAATCTGAGCCTAAAAAGGCTCACAGAGTGTATTGGGCACTTGTGGAAATAGTTCATATTAAAATAATTTTACAAGGCTGCATCCCTTAACACAAACTGCTATACCTTTTCTTGACACAATGTAATTACCTTCTTTTCACCTCTTCTTTACCCTCAAAAATCTTGTCAGCCAGCATGAATCTCACCTGCTCAGGTTAAATGCATTAAGACTATGCATTAATAAAAGGTCATGTTCCTTTCCATAAATGCCATTTAAATATATTTAGTGAATGAGTTTAAAGATTTTTCTTTAAAATGACACTCTACTTAATTGCATTTTTATGCTGAGAAATTTTATTGGAGTTAATGAACTGCCTTCATAGATGAGTATAATATTCAATCAGGTGAACATACCAGTTTCTATTTTATTTGCTAACAGTCTAATTTGTTAAGATTAAGTTTTGTTTTGCTTTTACATTGAATTCAGATAATCATCAATTGTATTTGCTTTGCATACACTTAGAATCCTAATAAGTGGAAGAGAAGCAGACTAAAAGTCTTCTAAATTATATTAAAAATGCAACTTGTTATAGAACTTACATGGTTGTTATAATGCATGTAGATGCCATGTGAGCCTCTCTGACTCTCACATTAATTTTTTTTAATCATTCAAAATGCTCTGTGCTTGACTTTGTCCCATTGCCTCTAGATTTCTTTGACATAGCAAGGGGCTGAAAGAGAATATGATGACTCATGTATAAATGCATTCACAAGAGTGAAGGTGGCAAAAAAGACAAAATCTTTTCAAGTTAAGAGGAAGTACTGTCATGACATCAAAGTGTTGTACACTAGTCATAAATTTAGATTGGAAATTAGAAGATTTCTGACCATTTGGAGAATGAGGTCTGAGCCAGTCTTCCAAACATGGCAGTAGAGACAAGATGGACTTTCAGAGATGTAAGGAGGAGTGTGTATAGCAGAAAACAGAGCAGTTCCTGGGCATATTAGACAATAATCTTGTGGCCCAAATCCCTTTCTTCCCTCTCCTGATGATTTCTGAGGCATGGTAGTTTGACTACAACTACTGGCATGAGTAGGATGCGTTGGTCTCTTCTAATGGTATTTGTACATTTTGCAGGTTGCAGGTCTTTGATCACTCACAGGGTTGACTGGATTGGCACTCTTGGGACCAGGACAGAGTCCTTCCAGGCAGGATGACTGGAGTTTTGCCAATGTGTGGGACACACTAGGAGAAAAAGGGAGCTTGAATAAGGCAAATTCCCCATTGCTGGCAGGGTGAAGGACAGCGGCAGTGCTCTTGATCTTTCCTGATCTGTTTCTATGGCATGTTAGAAGAATTCAGCTTCTGTCTGAATTTGGATGTTAGATGTCTATGCATTAGGTCCTTTTGACTCCATGCAAGTACAGGTGAGTGCTTATTTAGGCAGTGGAACAGGTTGCCCAGGGAAGCTGTGGCTGCCCTATCCCTGGAAGTGTTCAAGGCCAGGCTGGATGAGGCTTTGAGCAGCCTGGTCTAGTGGGAAGTGTCCCTGCCCATGGCAGGGGGGTTGGAACTAGGTGATCTTTAAGGTTCCTTCCAACCCAAACCATTCTGTGATTCCATGATTATCATACTCCAATCTAGTTGAGACCTACATCATGTATTCAGTCTTCTCACAGCTCCCCCTCCCTCCTGCAATTTACTGGCCTCTTTGTAACACAGTTGCGTCCCATGCTGATCTGAGTTTTCTAAGAATAGTCAGTCATTATTACCCATCATTACCTGAGATCTCAAGAATACCCCTCCAAAATATGTATTGTTGTGCTCAGATTTAATATATTCTGTTTTCCAGGTCATTAAAGAACTGGCCCCAAAATAGCCTGAAAAGGAAATCCTGAGAAAGGAAATAAGAGGAAATCCTCTTATTAAAGTTCTTCCAGTCTTTCAATTCATAGCACAGAAAGCCAGTATAAATTATTTTTTCAGATGTGATGGTCAGTAGAGTTTTACTAATGCATGATACTTTATGAAGCCTATATTTCCTCTACCTGCCTTCTAATGGTCACTTCTATCTCTGTTGTACATCAGGCTTAATATTTTCTTTCCAAAATGTAGCCAGATGGCAAATTACATCCGAGTGACTATGGATATGTCTGGATATGTGCATAAATAAATTTTTATCTTTTTTTTGTGCTATGTTAGTGAAATGCCTGAGCCAAATCCTCAGCTTGCTTCCTGACATCTTTGAAAGTGAAGGGCAGTGACTGTTTCTCAACATTAGGGTATTAACCCAATAATTCAAATTTATTTATTTGCTATATTAGGGATAATTGACAATAAACGTATATTAAAAATAAAGTGCTTGTTCTTTGATTTTATCACTTGCTTTTCTTCTTTGATTTTATCACTTGCTTTTCAAATTGAGCAGTGAAAATAAGTTTTTTTAGTCAGTTTATGAGATTCATTCTTCAAGTATGACGTCATGGAAACAATTTCAGGAAATGCTTAAATGCCAGTTCCTAAAAAATTCACCCTTGTAGAATTGTTTCACGCACGTTACAAACATAGAGAAGTTGGGAGCTCCATATTAAAAACAAGAAAATTTTTTTCTGTTCCCTATTGTCCCACATAAAAAGCCAGTATCTGTTTCTAAAAATGAGCCTAATTTTATTTTCTTCATATGCAACAAGAGGCTCTATTGTAGAAGCTGATGGATGTGTATTTGTCAGAAAGGATCTGATCTTTCATTAGTTTCAACACAGAGGGACTTTGGAAGGACATATTTGATGATTTTCCAAGAGCTCTGAACTTTAGCAGCTTGAGGTGAAACAGGCAGTCAATCTAAATCAGCCCATTTCTTTGAAAGTTACAAAAAAGCCTGGAAAAGTGAAAAATTCTCTCTGCAGTAGCTTATCTTTTTTTTTAACTATTGCTCTTGTTACTTATTTCCAAACATGAAGTGACCTATGAATTGAAAGAACAATTAGCAATTTTCCTATGCATTTTAATTTTCCAGCTGTTAATCATGGATTACGTTGGCTACTTAAAATGGTTTTCCCTTTTATTTTTAGTAAGTTGGTAAGTACTAAGTTTAACAATAGGCAGTGATTTCTATTAGTTACCATGGCAACTTATTCTGCAAAATTTCCTTCAAGAAATACCTTTTAATTTGCTATGTCCCAAATTACATGTTAAGTAGTCTACTGTGTCTTAATGCAGTAAATGCTGGCGTATTTTATACTATATTATAAGTAGCATGTTAAGTCAAGTCATCCATGAGTTGTGTGTCTAATTTTGCAAATGGATTTGGTAGAGAGAGGCCCTTAATTCGTTAAGAATGTACATAAATGCTATTATTATTATTTTAATTCTTCTAATCTGCTTCTGCAGGTTATTTTAAACATGAATCCCTACATTTCATTTTTCATCTTCCCTGTTATTTGATGATGCACGTGATGTTCACTGGGATCCCTTGCATCTCTTTTGAAGCAGTTGACCCACTCTTCCCTCTCCATCCTCTTCTTAGATATTTGCAGTAGAATTCTTACAGCTCAGTATGGGTTTTAGTCATTAACTCGTATACATATTTTCAAGGTGATATGAATTAACTATGTGTTGCGTGGTTTAAATACTGTATTTCTGAGGAGTGCACAATCTGCAAAAAACCGCCAAATAATACATTCGAAATGATGTGGCAAGATTACGGCATGTTGAAAATTACTTTCTGGTACCAGGCAGTGGGGGTAGTGTCACCTGACACATGTTCATGAAATTATTTTAGCATCTAGAGATTCAGGTTTGTAGGTCAGGGCTGGACCATCTCATTGTAGAAAGGCAGGAGAATCCCACGACTGGGTTGTGATGGCGCCATGTGCTGTACTGTAACTCAAGATGTAGATTTAAAATCATAAATTGGAACAGTGGAATAATACGCAAGATTGTATTGGCTCTGTTTGTAATATAATGAATATAGAATATGATAATATTCACCAATGTATAAGATGTTTTAGAAATTAGTCAGGGTCAAGTTGCAGCACTTGCAGTATTCAACAAGCGCCTTAGTTTTTTCTGTTAAAACCTTTCAGCTTTGCACCCTGTGAATCAGTCTCAGTGGTAACACTGAGCCAGAGTCTTTCTGTTTCTCTTGTAGACTCCCTAAGGTAGTACTGATTTTCATTATGTCTAAAATCATCAGGATGTTAGTCTCTATTCAAATGTATAGTTGTATTGCTATGACCATCTCAGCGGACCATGGTACTCCAGCGGGGACAATTTTTGCACATTGCGCATCGCAAAGGTGCAGTGATTTTCATCATGGCCCAGGGACTCCTCTCTGTTCTTTGGATCTCCCTTGAGGTACTGTTGCAGAATTGTTGCTTTCCTTTAAATATTGCTTTTCTATTGATTGAGATAGGTATTTTTCTTCTTTTTTTTTTCTTTTTTTTTTTTCTTTTTAATGAAGTGATGACAGTTCTTGGCTATTTAAAGCCATTGTGTCATAAAGACTCTCCCTTGCTGGTCTTTTTCTTAGCACTGCCTAGCACGTGGTACTGGGAATCTCCCTTAAGGTAGAGAAGACAGCCGTAATGAAAACAACTCTATGGGGCAATGGGATGCTTTTGTTTATTTGGCTGGTTAACTTTGAGGCAAAGTAAACATCTGTGCTGCCCAAATTTATCACATGGCATCTCAGTAAGTCTTGTGGAGGGGTTGCACCTGTGGAAAGAACAGCTGACTTCTTTACAATGTGTAACCGCTGTGCAGATAATGTATGGAATAGTACGCCCAGATGTTACCAGACTTTCTTTTATCCTGCAGCTGTGCATAGGAAAAGATGACAATCATGCTTAGGTATGAACTCTCCCCGTTAATGGGAGTAGCTCATCGATGTCCTAAAGTGCCTTTCTCAAAATACTCATTGCCTAAAAGTCTCAATGCTATTCTCCATGGAGCAGTAGAGGTTAAACCCACTTGACAGTCTTTCTGGAGGGGAAATGCCTGACTTCAGTAAAATATTTAGTGAGTAATGAAAGAATACTGTAAAGAGTCTCTAGCCTAAATCTCCAGCCTGGCCTCTCTGCTGGCGGAAATCTTCTGCCTGCTGTTTGGAAAGTCTGTTGCTGAAGACACTGCAGCAATAAGACACCGGTGGGGTGCAGCTGTCGTGCACAGATTGATGCAAGTTGCGCTGAACGAACACTTAGAAAAGAGGGATCGTGGTGTCTTCATGGGTGTAGGAGGGAGCCTCTCAGAGGGACCGGAATGGAGAAATCTATAATTTCTTCATTACCAAAAAAGAAAAAAATGCTGTTTGTCTGTTCGTTGCCATCTGTCTTTACTTGACTAATCTATTCACTAAACACAACTGCATTTTCCCAGAGTTTATCTGCTTGCAGTCCAGCCCAGACGCCTCTTTGCTGTGCAAATCCCGACATTCCTGGATACAATCAGCACTGCCAACATCCCCATGAAAATCTTGGTTAACTGTGAAAAAGAAAAGCTCTGCAAGAACACAGCCATTTGATTCAGCTAACCTGGATCAAATCAGCTAACTCTTTTCTTCATATAAAGATGAGTTACTACAATAACTTGAAGGAAGCATATCCTCTCATGGCTGATATGCTCCCAAACGGTTGACTGCTTACTCCTGAAAGTAAACTCTCTGCTCGCAAAGCTGTTATCTCATTAGTAGTAAAGCTCACCACACCTTGGCTGATCGCTTCCTTGAAATGGTTTTATGGGTTGCTGTGCAGTGTAATTCCAGAGTTTGATGATTCATTTGATTTTGTTCTCTGTTTAAAGGCTTTATTTATTTAAATCTCACAAATAACAAAATAATGATCATCCCAACAAATAATTTTTTTTTTAGGTGTGAAAATACATCACAGGGTGGATGCAAAGGATAATGTATTGTCTGAGGGAAAGAGAAGGGTAAATGTATTTGTAATCATGAAAATTCTTTGTTGCTTATTTTGTTTTAGAAAAGTCTTGTTTTAGCTTTACCTGAAACCTGAGACAAGCAAATCACTGAATGTCATGTTCATATAAGGAGTGCAGATAAAGAGCTGGTGAAACTTTCATTTAAGGTATTAAAAAACTATGACAAGGGTTCCCCTGTTTTCCTGCCCCAAGAAAAAAAGGAAAAGCTAAAAAATAAACCAAAAAAGCTCTTAAATTGGTAAAAATTGCTGCTCTTCCTTAAAAGGTGTGCAATTTTATGTAAAAAATCGGTCTGCTCATGGCATTTGCGCAGAGATCTCTAACTCACATGGTGAATAGCATCTACCTCACCCTGCTTCTTCCTCCATTTCCACTCCATTTGGTCAGCCTCTCCCTGCTGCCACCTCTTCTGTCTAGGTGTTAAGGTGTGTGACACGCAAAGGTTCTGTTTGTCATCATTGAGCAAAGGTGTGCACGTGTCTGAAAACAGGAGAGACAGCATAAAGCTATCTATATACTAATTATTTAAAGCACTTTTCCAAAAGGCTTTCAGTGGAACTACAAACAGGAACATTTTAGGTCTACACCAATGGGCAAAAACACAGAGGCGGATCCCAGAAGTGTTAATAAACTCAGAGGTGCAGTATGAGGGAACCCACAGAGTGCTACCAACTCCTGAGCTTTCTTCATCCAACACCAGCGCTATGACCACAGAGCCCCTGGATATTCATGGCGGTTGCTGGGGCTTGTAATTTTTTAGAGGTCATGGCACCATTCTCCCTTATAAAGGACCAACTGGTGAGAAAACAAACTTTCCCATGATCAGGAATTGCTTTCTGATGAGCCAGGCTGTCGCTTATTGCTGTCTGACTCCTGGTGTGCTCAGGGAAACTGCCTTTTCTCTTCTTCTTCGCTAATAAATAGAAAAGAAGTAAAAAAAATACTGGTTGTTAACACTGACTTCTTCTCCTAACTGACTCTGACTCCACTTTGAATTTTGCCCATCTGCCTTCAACAGGAAAGCAATTGTTTCTCTCTAGTTCCCCTTCTCTGTCTTTTACTGTTTGCTTTCTGATTTTGTAACTCTTTCTTTTTGAATCCATGGGCAGGTATGGTAGGTCTATGCTCCTTGCCTTTCCCCATGGAAAAATCCAGAAACTCCTGCATGACTATTTTTTTACCTTTTCTGTGCAATGTCTAGCAGACAAAAACCATCAAACTCAGCATTTATGTTCTGACCATTCATTTTAACATGGCTCTCACTCTTCCTCTGTGACGTCAGTGCACCACCAAACATCTTTTTTGTTTCGGAATTTGTACAAACTAAGTATTTTCACCGGAAGAAGTGCTCTGCTTCCAATTCACACATCCACCAGGATGAGTGAAGTAGGAAGTGTTCCCCATTGACTTGGGAAATACCTTTGAAACCTGTTATTTTTCTGCTTTCCTACGAGCAAAAGGCTTCGGTGGTTGCACTGTCTCTGTCTGTCAGGCTTTTGTTGGCTAACATCTTCTTAACCTGGCAGAGATGTGGAAATCTCAAAATAACTACATTCCTGGGGGTTCTGTGAAAATGCTGAGTGGATGGAAAAGGCCCAAATCAGTGCCCGCATTGAAAGCTTTTGATAAACAGAGATGGATCCAGGCTGGACTATTTCATGTCTTGGCTGACATGCGTCAACGGGGTAGCTCTCAACCATCCTGGGCTCTTCATGGAGATACCACAGGGGGCGTGGGGACCTGAAGTTGTGGTGGTGAAGACATTTTGGGGACAGAGGCCACAAATCCATAGGCAGCCAGCGGCGGGACCCTTCTGATGCTCATGGAAGCAGTCGTTTTCAAAAACAACATGGAAATAGCTTTGCAGTGTATTGAAAAGTCGTGTCACATTGTTTATGCTTTGCTGCCTGCTTATTTTGTTTTGGCTTTTTTTTCCTCATTTTTTCCCCCTGCCTTTCACCAGAGATCATGTTCAAAGCCGGGAACATTTTTTCCACATTCTTCACCTTAAACAGTCTTGAAGCCAGACGAGATAATGTGAAAAGCAAATGAAATCCTGTTCAAATGGTCTGCGAGGGAGTGTCTGGAAAGTATCAGTGACTAGCTGGCTAATGTCACAGCACAGCTGATGTCAGGCAGAGAGGATAGAAATTATGTTTAAGCATGGATATGAGTACTTATTTAAATAGGTGTTCAAGACAGTGTTCCAAATTTTGGGGTGACTTTAACCTTTGTTAAAAGTACCTATATATATGTCACATATATATAGCATGTGTGTGTTAACAAAGTAGGCACACAACCCACTGTACCTCAACAGGGTCTGAAAGCAGCAAAAAAAGGAAAATACAAATGATTTTTCTTTAATCACTGGCCAGTAAATACTATTTTTTTCACCTTCTTCACTTAGGTAACGAGTGGGTGACTGTCATAAACACCAGCAATTGATGCAAACACGTGTTCACTTTGGACTGAAAGGGTCAGTTCAGAATTTGGGATCCTCTCTTCTTCAGACAGGTTTGGTGCATACAAGCAATGTACCAAAGTGGGATTCAGCTCCTGATTCACATATTAATGTATATGTCTACATTTCCACCTGTGTGTGAAGTGTCTGTTCTCCCACTATAGTCCAAGGAGAGCTAATCAGTATAGTCAGTGGGACCTATTGAGGGGGATGGTTATGTATTTTATCCTATACCTGATAGTTGGAGCTCAGTTCAGTTGTTAAAACATAGGCATCTAATGGCATTTGAAATATTCTTGGATATCTGAAGCATCTGCATGGGCCTTGCAGATGTGAGAGGTGACTGACTGAGACAATTGAATTGTCCCTTCATTTGCTCACTGAGCGGCTCTTCTGATCCTCCCCGCTGTATTGGCTAATCTCTGCTAACACCAAGTGTAGACACTTCTGTAGGCATCTACATAGAGATACCAGAACCTGGAGCTGACTCCTAGATTCACATCCCAGCACCACAACCTGGGGCTTCCTGCTTTCTTATCCTGGAGATGTTCTGCATAACACAGCCACCTTAAGCCATTTCAGCTAAGATTAAAAGATATGCTACAGCAAGCTATGTCAGAGTGAGGAGAATGAACTTTTAATGACAACCATTAAAAAACTCCATGAATATACAAGGCTTTCTTGCAGGGACATGAGATAGCACTGAAGTGTCAAAGCTGGTTTTAGGATTTTAAAAATTCCTACTAACTTTCTCACTCGTGAGGAATGAAGTTGAGACCTCAAACGTGGACTTTGTGTACATGCTACGAAATCCTGTCACCAGCAAGGTCAACGGGCATCTTGCCATTGATTTTTAAAGAAAACATGACAGCACCCTGCTGCCATGACCTTTATGTATCATGTACTTCCTAGGAGGGGCTTTGTGCTTTCCCATTCTTCAAAGGGCAAGTCTGGCATGAACTACATGTAACAGGACCACCAGCAAAGCAGAGAGCTGCCTTACAAAGAAATCAAAGTACAGGGAGTCTCCCAGCACCTGCGACCAAATACAATCAGCAAATGTCAGTGGGCAACCCTCGGAAGGTTTAGCGGGTGAGAGATTTAAGTGACACATCTAGCAATTGATTTCTTCCGTGTTTTCACAATTTTCCTTTTAGCTCTGACAATTTTCTTTCTTATATGGGGCAGAAAGAAAGAATAAATGGCACATGTCTGTATGGATAACACAGGGAACTTGATGTTCATTATTAAAATTTTTAGCCTGACTTTTGGAAAAGGGTCTGAATGCCTCTGCACTTTTTGGTACTCGGTGTGTGAAATACCTTAAATAATAGTCTTTACAGCCCAAGGATGGGAGTACATTACTTTCAGAGCAAAACCCTTTTAAGTAAGCTAGGCAAAGTACAAGGATCCTGATATCACTAGTTACTTTTGAAAACTCCCTGCTGAAATCTCCTAGACATCCTCGCTTCTAGAAAAACTGGCTAGAAACACCATGTAGGAGTGAAGACCCGTGATCCTGACACGTGAGGAACTGGCGCTCCCATCCCTATTACACCAGATTTGATCAGTAACAGAGCAAAGGCAAGAAAGGACCTGCTGCTGGTTTTTTTTATTATTATTTATTTATTTTCGTTTAGCAACTGTTGCATGAGGCTTTTCTGCTCTCTGCCTCTGCAGGAGAGATGGAGATTCTGGGGAGCACAGGCTAATCCCAGGGCAACCGCTCCCTCTGCAGGAAACAAGCTGGAGGGATCCGCTCCTCTGGGCTGGGTGGGAAAGCAATGGAGTATGTACCAGCATATGAATGATGCAGGAAATACGGGGAGGAACACAACACGGTGACGATGACATGGCCAACAGATGTCTTACACGCAGGTGGTCCATGTAACTTCTGAATTTGCTGGAGGTGAGCTCTGAAGCGTCTGTGAAAAGCAAGTCTGCCACAACGGGAAGAGAGAAGAGATGGCTGCTGTGTCCAAACAACATGGTGATAAGGGAACCTGGTTCGTGAAGTGCTGCTCAGCTCTCGTCTGCCTAGCCCAGCCATAGAGATCTCTCAGCTCTGCTGTATGGTATCTTACCTGTACTAGGAAAGATTTTTTTTAAACTGTTTCAAGAGTTGATGACTTTGGCTGTTAAGACAGGGCGATCTGTATTTTTACCGAACACAGGCGTTGTGTCTAGCTGTTAATCTCTGACTGTGGTCCCATACTTTCCTCCCTCGATGTGCTAAAAATAATTCATAGCTGGCTCAGCCCTGCAATTTTAAGTCAGCTGCTGGACATAAGCAAGTTTCTGGTTTTAATAGAGATTTTCCGTGTAGAAGTCTGTGCTTTTTATATTGTCTATGTAAAAATAATTCATGGGTGTTTTATGATCCCTCTGACATTAAAATGACATTTAATATGAATTTTTTGCTTTACAGCAAGGAGCAAGAGCTCTGCTTCTCCTCAGTTCGGTTAATAAAGATTTTATGAACTTCATAAATGTTTGCCTGGAGTAGATGCTAATAGCTCAAATGTATCAATGAACTAGGTTTTAAAAAATCCCTAAACACATATTTGCCTAATTTGTTATTTAAATACTATGTATACAAACTTCCATGATAGACCAAGATAGAAATGGGCTCAGACTACAGATTTACTTCCAAACTTCTAGTCTTGTCAGAAATTATAGATCTTCTGTATGAATCACTGAATTGTAGCTGTGTTTTCTATTACTCATGAAAGTAGATTAAATAAATGTAATGATGTTGCCTGGCTTTGAGTATATGAATAATTTTTCAAAAAAAGCCACAAAACAACACAGATCCATTGGCCCCCAAATATTTAAGTCTACCAAATTACCTTTACAGTAAGGATTATGTGTCTTACTGGTCTCTGAATATGACACATGCTGAACGATTATACACATTAGCTCACAGTTGGTTATTCATGAGGGTAAATGATTTTTTTCTGAGAAAAAATATGGAGTCATTTAACTGGCTTATCTGATCTTCTCTGTAAGTAAGAAAGAGAGCTGAAGGCTGAAGTTTGGAAAGGTATTCGCAACATTTAAAGTAAGAACATTTTAGTATTTGTTTTGGTTTAAGGGCTGAAGTTCCCTACATAGCTGTGGGAAGAGTTAACTCCAGAGATTAATATGGACCAGTGAGATACATATACTTTTGCCTCCCTGTTCAGATGCCTTCCAGATGTCTTTTCCCCTTCACTGATTGCATGAGGAGTCAAGACTCTTCAGCCTAGGCCTTTAAAATTAGAGTCAGGAGCCATTTCTGAGGGACAGCAGAGTTTGAGATTCAGTATCTCTGTACCCATGTGTCACAGGTGCAGGCTGCTACTATTCCCTCTTATCCCTGGGAGAAAAAAAAAAGGAAAAAAAAACTTACAAAAAGGACAAATATAATAAATTGTGTTTTAAAAGCTTTCATAATTACAAATTATTTTTTATATATGTATGTATATAATTATGCATGCATGGAAATGATTCCATAGATATATTAGACTGAAGGGAAAACAGTTACTAACATTTTCAGGCAACCCACAACATGGAGTTCTTTTCAAAAACTGTTCAGACACCATCTCACAATGAATATGGGAGAAATGCCTTTTCTTCTTGGAGACATTGCTTTCAATACATACTTGAAGGAAATGCGAACTTAAGAAGAAGCTTTTCTGTCGCTGTTTCATGTCCCCCTTTTGTACAGAGCATAGAAAAAGGCCTCAAGCAATCACAGCTGTAGCAAAGCCCAGCAGCAAAGCAGAGGGGTATCACTACGAGGTACTGCTTTCATGTTAGGAAACTTGGAAATGGATGAAGGGCGTTAAAGAATTTGCTCTATTTGTGAGAATGCAGAGGGCATTGCTTACAGCGGTGGGTTGAAGCACTTATACTGTGCTTTTTACTTTCTGCTTTAAAGTACCCATTGCAGTGTTAAGCCCTACGATCTTAATTGCTGCTTTGGCTGTTACCTCCTGGATGTCTTGTTTCTCTCATTCCTTATCCCTTTCCTGATTTCTCCTGTCGTGATCTTAGGTGCTAAGCTTTGAAATACAGCAAATGTACTGAGATGGCAGCCCAAAAGAATCTGTGTAGATTACTTTGCCCATGTTTTGAACCAGGTGTTAGCTAATCTCTTTGGGGTGGGACTGGTGAAATTTCAATTTTTTTTTTTTATTGTGACATGTGTCAACCAAAATCCAGAGGACTCATTAGGAATCTTGTAACATTATTCAGGAATAGCCTAGCCTCTTAAATCCTCATGTTTGGACCAAGCAATTCAATATGGCGTTAAATATGGTTCATATTTAAATTCTTTGTCTGATTATCAGCAAAAGAAACTTGAAAAAAAATTCTCTGGCTAAACCAGCAGTTACCATGAAGCTTTTAGAAGGATATTGGAAGTTAACATTTTGGTTTTTAACATGGATATGTCCTAGAGAATTTGATAATCAATGAGTAAGCTACTGATCATTGCTAAACACACATTAGATGATACATTATAATAATGGAAGGCTTAATGCAGAGTTCCTTAAAAGTCACTGCAAACCTTTTCACTGATTTGAGTAAGACTGAGGTTAACCTCTTACCGCAGGAAGGCTGAAGATATTAAACAGCTTTTCACTCTCCAGGCTGTGGACTGCTTGTTTTGTTCCTTTCCTTCATTTTGCTTATTTTAGACTTTGAGGTTAGTTGCATTTTTGTTTAATATCAGTTTTGTTTTCAGGCCCTGTGTCTGAGGAAGTTTAGGCTGCCAACAGCACTGGGGAATATGTTATTTGTTTAAAACCAATCTATTTCTGTAGATGTCTTAAGGCAAAGCCAACAGTACGGTTCTGTTAAGACTTGTTTTTACAAAATCTAAGTTCTGAGGGAACAAACCTGAGTTGAAAAGTTTTCTTTAAATCTCTGCCATAACCCAACTGTGTCCCTTTTTTAGCAAACTTGATTTTTAATGACTTCTTGTTTAGGAAATGGCTATCTATCTGTGAGCCTTCTGACTTCTTCAGGGGAATAATGGGATGTCTCTCTGCTTTGTGCTGCGGAGCTGTTTTCAAGAAGGCTTGTAGGAAAGCAGAGTCTTTTTCTCTCTCCTGTTTTTTTCAGGCTGATTTTGAAATGGTTTGTCTCTGTGTGGTTTTGCCCAGCCTTAAAAATGGTGTCTTTATTTCCCCTAATCTTTTTGCCTGATTTAAGCAGTGGGGTTTAATCTGTGTCTTAGGGATGTGGGGTGACCTCCATGCATGATTTCCAAGGGGTCTACAAAAGGAAGCTAAGAAAAGCAATGGGGTTAAATCTGAACTCTGAGTCTTCATCCCTCCTTAGGAAACATTTCACTATCAGTATATTGAAGAAGGTTTCAAACCACTGCTTGCTGCAACACCCATCTTACATGCATGCTTTTGACATGGGTAGGGATGCAATAAAAAGCCTAACAAGCAACACTCTATGCTCTGAATTTTTCTATGTAAATCTAGACTCTGATTATAGAATCATAGAATGGTTTGAGTTGGAAGGGACCTTTAAAGGTCATCTAGTCCAACTCTCCTGCGATGAGCAGGGACATATTCAATTAAATCAGGTTGCTCAGAGCCTCATCAAGCCTGGCGTTCAATCTTTCCAGGGATGGAGCATCTACCACCTCTCTGGGAAACCTGTTTCAGTGTTTCACCACCCTCATTGTAAAAAATTTCTTCCTCATATCTAGTCTAAATTTACCTTCTTTTAGTTTTAAATCATTACCCCTTGTCCTATTGCAACAGGCCCTGCTAAAAAGTCTATCCCCATCTTTCTTATATGCTCTCTTTAAGTACAGAAAGGCCACAATAAGGTCTCCCAGGAGCCTTCTCTTCTCCAAGCTGAACAACCCCAGTTCTCTCAGCCTGTCCTCATAGGAGAGGTGCTCCAGCCCTCTGATCATTTTTGTGGCCCTCCTCTGGACCCACTCCAAGAGGTCCATGCCTTTCCTGTCCAGGGCTGGACACAGATGGGGTACTCTAGGTGGGGTCTCACCAGAGTGGGGTGGACAGGCAGAATCATATCCCTTGAACCTGCTGGCCACACTTCTTTCGATGCATCCCAGGATATAGCTGACTTTGTGGGCTTTGAGTGCACATTGTTGGCTCATGTCCAGCTTTTCATCCACCAGTACCCCCAAGTCCTTCTCGGCAGGACTGCTCTCAATCCCTTCATCCCCCAACCTCTATTGATACTAGGGCTTGTCCCAACCCAGGTGCAGGACCCTGCCCTTGGCCTTGCTGAACCTCATGAGGTTCACATGAGCCCACTTCTTGAGCCTGTCCAGGTCCCTCTGGATGGCATCCCGTCCCTCAGACGTGTCAACCGAACCACTCAGCTTGGTGTCACCGGCAAACTTGCTGAGGGTGCACTCGATCCCACTATATTAACTGGTGAAGATGTTAAACAGTACTTTTCCCGATACGGACCCTGAGGGACACCACTTGTCACCTATCTCCATCTAGACATTGAGCCATTTACCACTACCCTCTGGATGTGACCATACAACCAATTCCTCATCCACTGAATAGTCCATCCATCAAACCCATATGTCTCCAATTTACACAGAATCACACAGAATCACAGAATGGTTCGGGTTGAAAGGGACCTTAAAGATCACCTAGTTCCAACCCCCCTGCCATGGGCTGGGACGCCTCCCACTAGACCAGGTTGCTCAAAGCCCCATCCAGCCTGGCCTTGAACACTTTCAGGGATGGGGCATCCACAACTTCCCTGGGCAACCTGTTCCAGTGCCTCACCACCCTCACAGGAAAGAATTTCTTCCTGATATCCAATCTAAATCTACCCTTTTTCAGTTTGAAACCGTTGCCCTGTGTCCTATCATTACACTCCCTGGTGAAGAGTCCCTCCCCATCCTTCCTGTAGCTCACCTTTAGATACTGGAAGGCTGCTATAAGGTCTCCTTGGAGCCTTCCCTTCTCCAGGCTGAACAACCCCAACTCTCTCAGCCTGTCCTCATAGCACAGGTGCTCCAGCCCTCTGATCATCTTCATGGCCCTCCACTGGACCTGTTCCAACAGGTCCATGTCCTTCTTGTGTTGAGGACTCCACAGCTGGACGCAGTACTCCAGGTGGAGTCTCACCAGAGCAGAGTAGCGCAGCAGAATCACCTCCCTTGACCTGTTGGCCACGCTTCTTTTGATGCAGCCCAGGATGTGGTTGGCTTTCTGGGCTGCAAGTGCTCATTGCCTGCTCATGTTGAGCTTCTTGTCCACCAGCACCTCCAAGTCCTTCTCCTCAGGGTTGCTTTCAAGCCATTTAGAGAGAAGGATGTTGTGGGGGACCACGTCAAAGGCCTTACAGAAGTCCAGATAGACGAGATCTGTAGCTCTTTCCTTGTCCACTGATGTAGTCACTCCATCATAGAAGGTTGGTCAGGCAAGACTTGCCCTTGCTGAAGCCATGCTGGCTGTCTCGAATCACCTCCCTGTCCTCCATGTGCCTTAGCATAGCTTCTATGAGGATCTGTTCCATGATGTTCCCAGGCACAGAGGTGAGGCTGACAGGTCAGTAGTTCCCAGGGTCTTCCTTTCTACCCTTTGTAAAAATGGGTGTGATGTTTTCCTTTTTCCAGTCACTGGGAACTTCACCTGACTGCCATGACTTTTTAAATATCACGGAGAGTGGCTTGGCACAGTCCTATACGGACCTGCAGCAATTCATATCTGCTGAGCATCAGTTCCAAGTAATTGGCATGGATTCATTTCCGCTGACTACAGATGTGGAGAGAGTGGGTGGCACATAAACATAGAAAACAGCTATCCTCACAGACAAGATTCTGTAGAGTATATGCTGGCTTCATATAGCAGTGGGTTTTAGGACATTAAGTGTATACTGGCACTTTTTCTGAGTATCAGCTGCAGGACAGATGTAATCCATTTCAGTCTTCTGAATCTCCATTTGATTGCTGTACATTCAAAGTAATAAGTTGACCATCACTGCGCTAAGCCTGAGAATGATTCAAGAAGCTCTTCAGTTCAGTATGTAATAAAACTCATGCTCCTGTTAGGATTTTGTACTTTTGTCTTGTAAATGGTTTGGATGGTTTGGGTTTCTGATCTGACCTTGGCTATTACTGAAATTTGTATACAGGGTGCTTTAAACTGCTCTTGTAAGGGATACGGGATGCAGGATGCAATTCCTACATGTGGTCCAAAGGCAGGAGAGGCTGGAAAAGCAAAATCACTGTTGTGCACCTTTTCCTTCTGCAGAACTCAAAAGTGCCTGGAAAAGCTGCTGTCAGAGTAGAGAAAGCTCTTTTGTTAAATGTCTGTACATCTTGACTGCCATCATAACTACTGCAAATATCAGTGCTATGGCCTTGAGGTGACAAGCAAGAAAAGATTGAATGGTATTTTATGAAATTATTTATTTTCACTAAGATGAGTCCATCTCATGATTTCTTTAAGGATGAACCACAACACTCAGAATAGCCCTTTTCTGAATGCAAATAAGGCTACCAGAAGAATAATTTTCTACTATTGTACTGTAAAACCTAGATTGATAGAGCATTTACTGCTTTTGACATATTTTGCTCAGTATATAGCTATTATATTTATTAACTTAATTATGGTTATTAGTATGGCATTTAAACCAATTTACAGTAGATTTAATGAATTAGGTGCTGAGGCCTGTGAGATCATTGATATGTGAGTAACACTTTAACAGCACTTGCCATGATGCATGATGTACTAATCTACATTAAACTGTGGTTGGGAAAGTGTTGAGAAGAGATTTGGGATGCTTCAAAAGTTTTATGCTGTCAATTTTATTTTATATTTACATTAACCTATTTAATTTTTTTTTCTTCCAATCCAGGTGTTAGAGTAGGGAAAGATTATGAAGTTTCATGTGGTTTCAAAACTGTTGTGGAAGAAAGCTTTTTTTTCTTTCCTTTCAGTGTTTGCGTTGCAAAACATCACCATCTGTTGAGATTTTAAAAAAAGATCCTGGATATCCAGTTATGCATTCGTCTCCACTCAGCCTTTTGATTTCATCTGCCTTTACCAGTTTCAAAGTGCTCCAATAGGCACACTTGAGACTGGGATCTCAGTTTTTGCATTTAAAACAACTTTCTCCATTTAAATCATTTAGTATGTATAGACATAGCAGAACAGAGTTTAGTCCTTTGTGTATCTGTTTCTTTTTTTTTTTTTTTTTGTTAAATAGAGAACTAACATGATGAGTGTCTAAGTTGCCCCACTAAAAAAAAAAAGGAAGTGAATGGAAGTCAGGGGATCGGAGTGAATGACAGGTGACTGAGATAAGCCTGAAATAGCAGCTTGAAAGAGTGACAGGGGAAGATTAAAAGATATAAATGAAGGCAACTGCCAACAACCCAAAAAATCTAGGACACAAGATGATATAGAATAAAGGAAGTTTGGAGGGGAAAGCAATTCAGACAAGATGAGAGTGAAAGTGGAGCTGTCACAGGATTTCAGTATTTTCTCCAACAGGTAAAAAAAAAAGAAATCAACATTTTGATAATACTTGATGGGGAATGAGAGAAAAGAACAAATAGGCTCCTGTCTGAGAGAGAAATAAGGAAAATGAGAAGGAAGGAAAGTGAGGTCTTTGCAACAGAAAGGACAGTTCAGAGGGCTAAATGATTATTATGAATAAAATGGGATTATAGTCAGAATCATTTGAGAAGGCAGGAGTAGGTGTCGTTCAAAGGCTGAGGCATTGGAGGGAACCCAGAGTTAATTTCTGATACTTTTAAGTAGTGTAGTAAATAACGTTCATAAAGCTTCTCCTTCTTCCTCTGTTTTCATTGAGCAGTCTATGACATGAGTGTTTTGTAAAAAAAAAAAGTAAGATTATATATATACTTTTGGTAATAGACTTGTGAAGACCAAATGTTCTACTGACACAAGCATAACAATTGCTAAAATGGGATGCAAAGCAACAACAGGTGACAGATTTGAGGGAAAACCCTACCCTTCTGCCCAGCTCCTTCCTTTCTTTCTGCCTAGGCCTGAGATCACGCTCTAGTTAGAAACAGAATTAACGCTTTGGGGTAATTGTTGACAACAGGTGGAGATGATGGACCACTTTCTGACACACTGTTTTAGGTGCCCAGGCATCTGGGCACACCCTTGGAGACAGGTATCTTTCTGCTGTCACAGCAGAACAACTGGATATCTTTTATAAGAATTATAGCATTGTATTGCCCAGAACATTGTTGTGTGACACCTGAAGCAGGATTCATCCAATCATCTCCAGTGCAGATTATTAACAACAGCAGGAGAAGTTTTGTCCTTCCTTCTCACCCAGTGGAGAGGAAGGGGGATATTTCATTTTACCACAGTGTAGATATTTAAAACAGATAAATGAATCATTCATTCTTCTGTTGGCTACACAGGGAAATTACAGTGATTCAATCATCCAAAGTCAGGTGAGATTAATCCTTCATCAAGAATTAAGCTTCGCCCTGTCCTCCCAGCCTTCTTGTCCCTGTATTGGTAAGGCACTGAGACCTCCACGTTACTGCAGGGCCCCAGGTGAGTCCAGGACAGACATCTTTGTTCAGCCGAGCAATTTCCTAGTCGTTCAGCCTCCCACATAGAGAAAGACAGGTACTTCAGGAACAGTTCAGCTCACTGCGAAGTGACTGGGCTTGTGCTAGGAATCCCCTTTGGGTCTCACCTCTCTCTTATTCTTGACTGTTAGAGGAGCCTGTATCAGCTTAGATTACATGTCTTTTGGAAAATATTTATCTTACTGAACTTCACCTAACTGTGCCACATCTGGAGTCCAACTGAGTTTGTATTTAAACTCCTGTGTGAAATCAAACAAAGCAGGTGTGTGTTTTGCTGAATCAGGCCCAGAGCAGAAAGCTCTTCATTATTTTTTCTTTTTAATTTTCACTTTCTCGAAGTATAATGCCTAAATTTATCACTAACACAATTCTTTTTTCCTAGAGGTCATTTCTGTGTACGTCTCGGAGAGAGGAACTTTTATCTTCAGAAAGTATATTTTAAAACAAAATTTGAATATTAAAAAAACCCACAAAGCTTTGCCATTTTCCTTATTTTAATCTTTGAAGTAACTGTTATCATGGAGATGACTAGTAATATCCTTTACTCCATCAGGGAAATGCCATGATAGTAACTTACATTTGCCTCTGGAAATTCTCAGCTAAATTGTCCCTGAGGCACTCTTCTGCTAACACTCACGGGCCTCTCGATTTCTGTGCTTTGAACGTGTCCATTTTTTTGTCTTCCAGTTATTGCTATCTCTCAAGGCAAAGTAATATTATTAACCACCAGCTTAGTTATGAAAACACAAAGGATTTTTCATTCTTTCTAACTTCTCCAGTTTTCATGTAAAATCAGCAACTTAACAATAAATAAATGGGCATAGGAGTAATTTTGTATCATGGTCCCCCATAGCACTCGGAGTAGGGCTAGACCGTCCCAGCCTACTAAAGCACAATAAACAAGGAAAACACGCCTAGTAACTCACAGATCTTAACTCAGCTTATTGTGCTCAAAAACTCCACTGGAACACCACTAATAGGGTTCAACTTTATCATGATTATATATAGCAGATGGACGCATTCATTCATGTATTGACTTCTTTATTTTAAAAGAAATCACTTCAGAGATTTTAAACTGGAATGCCTTTCAGTGAGTTACTTTTAGTAACTTTAATGTCACTGTGTGACATTGAACGTTAAAGTGAGTACATTTTTTGGTTTTGGCATACTAAATAATTTGGTTTTAATTGCAGTGTTAGAGATAGCTTTAATTTGTGATGATTTCATTCCTTATGAACCCTGCTGGGTTTCTGTGTGTGGTGGACAGCTAACGGCTGTTTTTTTTCAATAGGGACCTCTGAAAGTATGTGAAAGGAAATGAAATAAGTAGCAGCTTGAAAGATGACATATAATAGGAAGGGGAGTGGAAAACAGGCCAGTCAAATGCAAAATGTATGCCGGCTATCACTCAGTCATTTTAGAAGACTACAGCAAACAAAGCAGCAGCATTAACTAAAAACCACCCCCTCTTGCTCTGCACAATCACTGACCTTACATGTTGCTTTTAAGCGTTCTGCAGGCTCAGGGCTGAATTTGCATGAGTACAAGAACAGCAATTGCACTTTGAATGGGGAAAGCTGCATTTCTTAGCGCACCTCTGGAAGCTGTACCACCAAATAAACCTACCCTGCACACAGGTGTGGTGAGAAGTCCAGGTTCACCGGAAAATGAGCTTCAGTCACCTGAGTTTCAGCTTCTCAGTTTCAGCTTCTGAAACTTCTGACTCTTGCCTTCATGATCTTCCTGGGCGCGCTCAGCCAGGTGTCGTGAGAACAGCAACTTTGGTAAGCGAGGACCTGGTACTTTTTGGACACTGAGGGAATAAAAAATAGTCATGGCTAGATTATGATCAGAGCCGGCACATCTCACAGCAATGATAAGAGAGACAAGAGATATCCACATCTTGACTGTGTCCTCAGTTTAATAAGAACCATGAAAAGGCCTGCAGGACGCTTCATGGTCCAAGTAAAAGAAATTGATCTGGTCTGTTGAACAGAGCACAAAGTGTATGCTTTTAGCTTTTGAGGGCCTTATATTTCCCCAACAGCATTTTAATGTTTCCATAGGTTAAGGCTGTCTCTAGCCGTGTAGATGTTACACCCAAACTATTTGTTTCACAGTCCAGGAGAGCTGCAAAATGTAACGGGATCTACTAAGTACTGAGCTGAGGCAGGGTTTGACTTAGTTACTCTTTGTTTATTAAGGGACTAAACCAGAGGAGATGTTTTCCACTCATTGGATTGACATTTTCTTAATTTGGGGCTGCAGCCTGGTGGTGATATAGGTTGTAAATGTTGAAGTGTTATTTATTTCTGGAGTAGCCCAGTGGGATCACTGACCAAATGCTCGCCTTTTACTTTATGGAAATAGCTTTGAAAAAGTATAATTAATGAAAATCTATGTAAATTAGAGTGAAAGTTTAGCCTAAGGTGTAAGAATTCCTGTACATCCTTTTGGTTAATTGATTGGATTATCCTCTCAGTTACACTGCAGTAACTCTAAGTTTCCCCTCAGTAACTTAAACCAGGTGTTTTTCTCTGACATGGATGGAGCTCCTGTGTGAACAACAACAGACTAAGGCCCCAAGTCCCTGGTTTTACTAATGAATTCACGCCACAACTCTAATTTACCCTGATGAAGCAAAACCAAATGCGCCAGAGATTAACTCTAGATAATGCTCAGGGGTTTTTTTTGTTGTTGTTGCTAAAGAGACGAAAGAGCTTCATGAATTTCTTTAACGAACAATAGGAGATGTTGTTTCTGTAAATGCAAGTCCTGAGTAACTGAACTCAATCAGGGCCTCATTATAACAGCTTTTTCCTGTAAATATGCAGTCCACTTACAGTGCACTTAAAAATTATTAGCTCAGGGAGAGCCTTAAAATCTCATTTCAGCATCATAAGACAGGCGAACACAATTCAGAAATGACCTCAAATGACTCTAAATAGTAATTAAAACCTATAAGCAAACAGAACATTTTATTCACTCTGTAAGTGTGATTATCTGACTGTTAGTAAAAGTATTGAATACTTGAATGTATTTGTATATTCAGGGTTTACAGACTAACCCCATAACTATGTTTTGGTCAAAAGGAAATTTAGCTAATGGACCTTATTGGTATTCCAGCCAGAAAAACATAGAGGGAGGGGATTTATGCAGAAATAGCTCTTTCCAGAAGAACTGATGCAGGTTTTTCAAGCCTAGCAACCGAGGTGTTGCCACCAGGACCATGTTAATACCAGTGCTGTGGCAGTCACATAACTGACTGTATCTTATTTCAAGCAAATGAAAGATTTCTGTGGTTACAGTTCTGAAATGGCTATTCTTACGTATACTAGACATATATTTTCAGTTTAATGGGATCTGAAATCATATTACTATTTCTTCATAATACTGTACGTGTCAAAAGCAAGATTACATTACTCACTGCAAAAAAAAAAAGTTTTTAGCTGTCTTCAAGAAAAAAACCAAATTCTTTCTCAAAACATTCGGTACAATGCCTGGAAAAGAATTATGTAGAATAAGATAAGAACAACAGAAATTCAGTCCTCTGGGAAAATCTTTCTGCCTCTCAGATATAGCTAGATATTTTTCCATTCCAAGTGCATATTATCATTAGAATTATCACTGTTTGGAAGAGCACTCAGATTTGAGCCTGACTGTGCCAAGTGCTATCCAAGTAAGTGCGAAAACATAGTTCAGACACACACACATTTAGAGCTAAGCTGCTAAAAACCTGCAGTGGGAAAGTGTTGTAGCTTTGGTTCTGTGACACTGAGAACTATGTGATCTATCAGCCAAGGCCATCAATAAAGCGTGTCCGAAGCAACGAGCGGGAGGACCATTCAGTTCAGTTCAGTCAGGGGTGAGGAAGTGGTCCAGGGAACAGATCTCTGGGCTGGTCGAACAGCCTTCTGCTGCCCTCCATGCCCACTCTTGAATTGCCTGGTAGACAAGATTAGCAGCTGGTGAGGACCATAAGGATCCCTGTTAATGCAGAGTCACCTCACGGTGGGAGACAGCAGAACCAGGCACAGATCCCTGAGCTAGATTAACTTTGTGAAGGATCCTGCCCCAAACCATTGACGAGGAAATTTTGAGTATGAGTGGCCCTCAGCAATTTAAGGGTAGCTAAGAAATATAGGCATGTGTGTATCCATGCCTATAAAATAACTTTCTTCAGCTCTTTTATTATTCTGCACTGAGTCAGTGTAAAAAATTCCCAAGTTTAGGAGCTCTATGTCATGAACAAGACAAGTGCATGCTTCCCCTGAGGTTTGCTCCAATGTTATCCTGTGCAAGTATGCAGTAAAAAATATTTGGGATGCTAGGAGGCCAGAAACCATATGGTTAAGACTCCAATCCAGATCCAAAGATTGCACCTAGGCTTGTTCCTGCTTGTATTCACTTGCAGGATTATCACCAGATTTATTATCCAGTGCACATACGGGTTCAATCCTGCTTGCATTATTGAGAGGGTTGTGTGATCTAGACATAGGTGAAGATAAAGAGGATTCTGGCATATATTTCATGTACTAATTGTATACAATTCAGATGTGTATTGGTGTCCTTTTCCTTCCTCTTTTATCTGATAGGACATCTCTGGCCTGTATTGCCAACATTTAACATGTTTTCGTGAAAGAATTGTGTCTTGGTAAATTCCCACTTAATACATTTTTTTGATTACAGATTCATAGAAATTCATGGACCTTAAAGGACTCCTCTTGTTCTGTAGGCCTAGTTAGGTCACGTTGGCATTGAACCCTCTGATAAACACTTGCTTTTGTGGTTGGGATTCATCCACCTGGGTACAGAGATCTCAGCACTGGACACCCAACTGGGAGTTGTGCAACCTGACAGCTCCTTTTTCTTTCTATGGAGGGAAACTGATTTTTTAAGAGAGCAGTTCATAAGACCCGTTTTAAATATTCCCAAAAGACATTCCATGTCATTCTAAGAAAGATATCAGAGGGCTTTTGGAAGAAGCTTTGTTTTTCTCCATAGACTACAGAGAGTAATGACTTAAAAACTATTATTTACCCTTCCTTCAGACATTTGAAAGTGAAAAAATCTGTGTATTAAAAATCAGCATGTATGAACGCTTCTAAATTTTGTTTATCCAACAGCATAAAGATAAAATGTAAAATAAGTATTCAGGGGCAGAGCAGTAGCTAATTCAGCTAGGAATTATTATCCATGAATCTCACAAAAACAAACCTGGACCCAAATCTTTCAGTTTAAGCAAGGCATTCATTTGTTAACACATTTTAAAAATATTTTCTTACATTTCTTCTTTTTTTTTTTTTTTGTGCTGGCATTTGAGACTGCACTGGAACACTAGTGACATTTTTAGCAGTACGGAAGAAAGAACAACTGCATGATGGTCATTCTCCTACACTTTTTAATTATAATTATTTTTTTCAGATATTGCTACAGAATGAGTTCACAAAGGGTGCAAATGCTGTAATATATATATATTTCCATTGTTGTGCTGGAACTTGCTTACACAACCTCCCGGGACTCTTTTATTAAAACTCTTCTTATAGATTGAAACAATTAATTTCCATGCATCTGGTAAAACTCTGCATTTGTTCAAGGCCAGATATGACCTGTGATTCATAAAAATACTTTTGAAGAACAACTTTTTTCTTTGGGACTGAATCAGTTTACCTCAAACAATAGGACTACACAAACAACAGGAATTCCAATAGTTGATTGTATGCATTAACTATTATAACATAGCTCTGTCTTTAAGTAATAATTGAAGTTGTGCTGCACAATCAAATATAGTTAATGCATTCTCATTAGCCATGTAGCTGTAGTGGATTTGTTTCATTTGTGGGTGACTATGAGAATGTGCTGCATTAGCTGGAAAAAAATGTTGACAGCTATAAGATCTATGGAAGAATACAAATACGCATAGATCAAATTTAGATTCACAGGCTTGAATGTTACGCAAAACAAAGCCCATGCTGGGGAATTAAAATGAGATTGAAAGAAATTCTAAAGTCAGAGTGAGATTACCAAATGAGTTTTTGCCCACGCTAGCTTTCTTTGCAGCTTGCGCAGAAAAAAGTAATTGGAAAATTTGAAAAGGAAGGGTTTTTTTTCCCAAATAGTATTTAAAGGTTTCTTTTTAGTGAGATGCAAAGGTATGGAAACTATTCATGGGTGAAGAATTAAATAAAAAGAAAAAGAGAGAGCAATGCTATTTGCTTTTTGTTAAGATACAAACAAAACAAAAGCATTTTCCATCTTTCACTATTTTGAACTGTGCTTGTTTCTATGAGATCAGCTATTTATGAAACCAAAAATGGGCAGGTGTGGGAGAAACCAGGAAGCTTTTCCACTGCAGTTCCAGATGCCTGACCCAGATATAGACACTCTGGAGCATGGATTTCTTGAAGATGATCCCCAAATTAGGGTTGGAAAACATAGAAGTTTTGAGTAGGGGTTTTACTCAACATAAGTTCATGGACATGTTATGTAAGATTGATGCATGGAGAAAACTGCTTTATTATTAACTGGCACAGTATTAGCTGGCACATTTGTTTCAAGCTCATTATTTGCCAGTGCCACAGGAGCTGGTTGTGTTCTTTGGGAAGCATGAAACATCTAGAAAATCTATGGGAGCAACATATGACGCTATGGATGGAAGAAACAGCTATGTAATATATGCTATGTAAGATTTTCTCTGTTTACATGCAGGCTGGTGAGAGGGGGTGTTAAGGGAAAGAAGGTGAAGATTTTATGAGAAATATCAAGTTAACATTAGTGAAAACTCTTGTGAATCTTCAAAGTCTCAGAAAAAGAAAAGACGCAACTTGCGTCAAGAAACAGAGCTTCACCATTGTCTTATACATCTCTCTATGTGTGTATGTGCAAAGAAAATATGTAAAGAAAACAATAAAAGAAAAGATAAAATTATTAGAGATGACCTTGGAAATGGTAGGAGGAATAGAACAATTATATGTTGCATAGATGTTCTACAAGCTGCCCTCTAGTCCTGCTGGTGGAGGCAAGACGCCATCCTATCCAACTTGTCATTGTTATTTTGTCTCTTGGTGTTGCCTGCACTTGCCTTCAGGTAGTGCTTGCTGAGACCTGTTATTTCCGAGCAAACACCAATCTTATGTGCAGTCAGGGTGAGAAAATGCATAAGAAAGATTAACAGGTCAGTCATTATTGGGCAGTGAAGTGGATTGAGAACTGGCTGAATGGCAGAGCTCAGAGGGTTGTGATCAGTGGCACAGAGTCTATTGGAGGCCTCTGACTAATGGTGTTCCCCAGGGGTCAGTACTTGGTCTGCTCTTGTTCAACATATTCATCAATGACCTGGATGAGGGGACAGAGTGTACCCTCAGCAAGTTTGCTGATGACACACCAGAAGGCTGTGCTGCTATTCAGCGAGACCTGGACAGGCTGGAGAGTTGGGCGGAGAGAAACCTTATGAAATTCAACAAGGGCAAGTGTAGGGTGCTGCACCTAGGGACTAATAACTCCATGCACCAGTACAGGTTAGGGGCTGACATGCTGGAGAGCAGCTCTGCAGAGAGGGACCTGGGAGTCCTGATGGACAACAGGATGACCATGAGCCAGCAATGTGCCCTTGTGGCTAAGAAGTGGAGTGCATTAAAAAGATCGTGGCCAGCAGGTCGAAGGAGGTCATCCTCCCCCTCTGCTCTGCCCTGGTGAGGCCACATCTGGAGTACTGTGTCCAGTTCTGGGCTCCCCAGTTCAAGAAAGACAGGGAACTGCTGGAGAGAGTCCATTGTAGGGCAGTGAAGATGATCAAGGGACTGGAGCACCTCTCTTATGAGGAAAGGCTGAGAGACCTGTGTCCGTTTAGCCTGGAGAAGAGAAGACTGAGAGGGGATCTCATTAGTGCTTATCAGTAACGGAAGGGCAGGTGTCAAGAGGATGGGGCCAGATGTTAGGACAAGGGGCAACGGGCACAAACTGGAACACAGGAGATTCCGTCTGAACATAAGGAAAAACTTCTTTCCTTTGACAGTGGCAGAGCACTGGAACAGGCTGCCCAGAGAGGTGGTGGAGTCTCCCTCTCTGGAGACATTCAAAACCTGCCTGGATGCATTACTGTGAAACTTGCTCTAGGTGAACCTGCTTTGGTGTTAGGGGTTGGACTAGATGATCTCCAGAGGTCCTTTCCAACCCCTACTATTCTGTGATTCTGTGATTATTTGCAAACATGCACTGTTTTGTCTGGGCCCTGATAATTGCTCTTCTGCCGTCCTGGATGCTGCAGAAGGGCACAATGACGTACGTCCTCATGCAGAACTGTCTCACTCCAAGATGAGCACTCAAGAGCACGGTTTCTCTCAGAAATGCAGTTCAGGAGGGATTTAAGCTGCCTGGGGTAGTGAAGCTGTTAGCGAATATGGGCAGCGCAGGACATGTGGTCTTCTCCTACCCTAGCTGTGCCTTATGTATTTGGCTCCCACCACTTGTGCTGTGACAGAGCCATCTGTTCATTCAGGTCAAGAGTCTTCTCCTCCAGAGACATGACTGACAAAGAGACAAACTCCTCTACTTCTAATTGTATCATAATAATCCCTCAACAAACAGCTTCTTCGGCAATCATATAGCAGAATGGTGCTCAATATGGGACACCCATAATCTGCCACTTGCTTCTGCAATGGGGTATCTGCAAGAACACATAGCCTCCATCCTTAATACTTTTGGACAGGTCAGGCTGCATGTGCAAAAACTTTTGGAAATGCACATACTCTTGTCAAAGGCAAAACTGGTAGAGGATGGGGAGACCTCATGGAACAGATGGTGATTAGCTGATTATTAATAATTAATTAAGTAATGATTATTAATTAGATTAGTTACCTGAACCGACCAGGTGTTTGTCTTTTTTTTTTTTTTTGTTGTTGTTGTTGTTTTATTCTTCTGTTGCCATATCCTGCTCTTCTTTCTCTTCCCTTTTTCTTGAAAAGCCAAGTCACAACTGGCTATGATCCCACTTGTTGTGGTTTAACTCCACCTGGCAGCTAGGACCACGCAGCCACTCATGCAGTTGTCCCCCTTCCCCCCAAGACGGGTAGGGAGGAGAGGGAGAGAAGGAGGGAAAGGAAAAAACTCGTGGGTAGAGATAGAGACAGTTTAATAGAACAATAATGGAAAAAGGAAAATAACAATAATAATGATAATAATGATGACAGTAATGATAATATGGATGACAATAATAATAATGATGACAATAATAATAGTAATAATAATAATAATGGTAAAAGAATGTAAAAGATGAATTAATACAACACAAGTCACTCTCACCACCTGGTGAATTGGCTGCCCAGCCCATCCTGAGCAGTGACTGCAGATTCCCGCCCTGCAGCAAGACCCCATTTATATACCAAGCATGACCTCTATGGTATAGAATGTTCCACTGGCCATTCCATTCTGTCTGTGCTTCTTCTCAGCTTCTGTGGGAAGCTGAAAAAAGTCCTTGAAGAGTATAAACATCACCTAGCAACAACTAAAACAGTTTGCATTACTGACATTCCTTTCATACCAAATCTGAAACACAGCGACCACAGTGAAAGAAAATTAACTCTATCGCAGCTGAAACCAGGACACCACTCTATTGCATTTGGCCTTTTTTTTTTCTAGTTCCCATGGAATGTTCTGTAGCTCTACATCATATTTTCTATTTTATGTGCTTTTTTCTCAGCTCTAAGTAATATTGGCTATTTTACATGCTTTTTTTCCCAGCTCAAAGCATCTGAAATTTCAGCTGGCTGTGGTATGTCTCACCAAAGTGGTATTTTTCTAGCACAAAGCTAAGTAAATGGTACGTGACAGGAAAACATGAGGGAGAGTTGAAACAGGTAGAGATGGCTGAGATAGTATTAAAGGAGCCAAATCTGACACAATTGTATCAAATTTCTGTAAGAAGGGTCTGGATCCTCAAGGGTCCTGCCTGAAATTAGGTGAGTTCAGAAGGCTTCAGATTTACAGACTTGATTGTTCCGTGTATTCAGCACAGTCATGGACCTCAGAAAATGTCTGCACAGATGTGACACAGGGGCTTCATCAAAGTAAATTCCTCCAGTTTTTTTGATGCACTAAGAGTCCTGAAAACCACTATGTTTGCAGTTGCTAGGTCAACAGGGAGAAGCAGGTCTCTCAATCCTCAGGAAAGGTGAAGTGCTCTGTTTAGTCTTTCTTTCAGGTTGCGTTTTACCTGGATTATTCTCTTTCAGCCAGTTGTCCAAGTGTCTGGACAAATGGTTTTCAAGTTATGCTCTCTCTTTCTGTATCTCTCTCTTTGTCTTTCTCTTTCTCTATCTCTATGTATCTATATGTCTGTATCTGTGTCTGTATCTATACCTATCTATACAGATATTTTCGTTTTGTCCTTTGTCACTTTGGATCGTATGCTGTTAGCACAGGTGCAGGAGTCACTTATGTGCTTCTTCAAAGTCTGCAGAGACCAATGTTACTAGTGGCCAATCTGCTTTTGCTGGCTGTGTTGACCCAGCTCCCTCTTAGGCGCTGAATTTCGGAATAATCCCATGCAATGCAGAATACAGGCTTCCCTGTGTCTAGGAGCTCATGTGGCTTTTAATTGGTCCACAGTTTCTGGGACCAAAAAAAATGATCACTGCAGTTCTTACATAGTCTGTAAAATCCAGGCACTATTTTGAATAATGACCATTTGTACATCTGTGTGTCATGAGCAGCGTTTTCACCTCAGCATTTTCAATGTACTTTTATACTTAGCATGCACTTGGCATTTTAGAATATTGCCATGCTAGCTAGCAGAGGCCTGTATTCTCATTCATACAGAGAAAATACATTACAATTTTTGAGGCAAGATCTTTTGAGCTTAACTTTAATAACATTCTGTCATTTCCTTCCCCCCTAAACTCTGAAGCATAAATATCAAAGTTAAGCCTTATACTTATCATTGTCCTTCATGCTTAATATTAAGCTTCCTCTCTCTCCCATTCACACATCCCACCTCCCGATAATATATTCTTGGTTTTAGTAGGAAGATTACAATCAGGTGCATTAAAGAACCTTTGTGACTGTATAGTTTGGGTGTAAAGAAATGAAAACATGTTGTAAGAAATGGTCCATTTTTGAGAAGTCATGGGTAAAGCTCAAACTAGTCAGCAAAATTTAATTCCTAATCAAGTTAAAAATTATTATGAAATATTCACCAGTAAATGCATACTATTGATGCTGAGGTATTTACCAATTTTTATACAGATTTGTAATTCAGTACCCATTACTTCTACGGACAATCTAAAAAAAAAACAACATGAAAAGGTTAAAAAAATCTTTACAGTACATATGGTCTCATAGGTAGACAAATTTATCTTGTTTAAAAGGGAATTCTTGTATTTCTTAAGCTGGTAATTGTGATCAAAATACACAGGCCTGGTTTATCTGAGATAAACAGGAAATTAACTTGTTGTGAGACCTTGTAAAAGGGCAAGGAGATATCTTTTTCCAAACAATTCATTCAGACACTCATGGTCATTCCCACGGAGATTTCACTCACTCTCAGACCCACCAACAAGCACAAAGACACACGTCTGAGTGGTCTGCCCAGGGTCCCTTGTGTGTGGCAGGGAAAAGGGACATTAGCAGTTGAGTCTTAAGCATGTCACTATGTTCTTTTCTAGCAATGATAAACTATTTTTTTAAACTCTTTCTATAAGCCGTGATGTGATACTTCTGCCTCAGAAGCTTTCTTTCTTCAGCCTGCCTGAAACACAGCAAAGTTTTATTAGTGTTTCCTCATTTTGGGTCTCCTCACAGCTATACTCGGTCTTCCAGCAGGGATAAGAGGAAGAGGAATAGCACACACACTATTGTGATGTCAATAAGGTGGTGTCACCTTATGGACACCTTCCTGTTGTCAGCATGCAGGTCATCTGCTGGAAAGTCATCTGTGCAAGGGCCTGGTCTCAATGTGAATAGTGACAGGTTCCTGAGTTTTAACCAGTCTGTTGCTGTCAGTCATGTCCTTGGTTATTAATATATGCTATTATTTTGACCTTTGTTCTATATTGAGTCCTCCAGTGCTTTCACACACAGATATTTCCATTAGTTCTTCATTCAGACCAATCAATCTTTCTGTTAAAATCTCTGCAAGTGAATGCTTTGGATCATTCTCTCTAACTCTGACCTTCGTTGTCTTTTTTTGCGGTATTCATTTTCCCTGTTCCCGTTTTCTCTAAAACTCCTTGACCCTTACTACATACCTCGTCTTTACAGCAGCTCACCTAGGTGCGTGGTTTCAGGCAGCCTCTTTATTCCAGTAATGGACAAATTCCCTGACCTTCCATCTAGCCGTTTCACCTGATGTCTTGGAAATTTTCACCTGCGTAAACTACAAAAAGCTGAAGTTAGCATGGCTTACCTGAAAAGCCTCTTCTCTGTTTTGCAGGGGCTTTCTTAGCCTGATGAGTCTATGCTGTACCCAGTGTTTTTTCCTCCTCCGCATCTTTGAGATCTCCCATTTCTTTCCTTTCCTCTTGTCAAATATCTCAGTTAGCCCTCTATGTCTCCTTGTACCAGTTACTATTTCTCAGCATCCCAAACACACACTTTATTCTATTTAAAATGCAGCTGTTCATTACATTTACACTGCACACTTAAATACCTTTACTGATTAGGGTCAGAACAGAAAGGGAAGCCATTGTCAGTTTGACATGAATATAAAAAAATAAATTATTTTTGCTACCCTTTTCTTGTCACCCACTGGTTTGCTAGGAAACTATAAGAAATGCAGGGCGAGAACTCCCTGATTTTTATTTGCCTTAGCATAAGTCATATAGTTACTACCAGTCAACACACAATGCTTACATCTTTTAGGATGGGCCTACTTTTATTGAGATTATAATGTCTTTGCAACAGGACACTCCTTTCTGGGAGTGGAACGACGTTCCCCTGATTCCACCAGGCCTATTGCAATGGAAATACAACCGTTATTTTTTGCAAAGATTTCTCTATTTTAAAGAAATTGTTGCAGAGCTCAAACTATTAATCAGAATTTTAACTCAGTCCCAGGAAAATGATAATGCAATATTCACAAATTATCCCAGAATCTATTCTACCAGATATTCGTGGTAGCTCTAACACTGGAATACTGGATACTTTATATATCCCTGTTAGGATTACAAAATAGCTGTCATATTTTGTCTCAGAATACATTTATGTCCCTGGTCCTACACATCTTTATATGAAATTGTTTCCAGTTAATCTTCATAACAAATGCATCTCTGAAATCCATATATTTATAGTCTTTATACATGGGTGCTAGAAAACATATGTATATATATAAAAAAAAAGAGTGGCAACACCATAAATAGAGTAAAACCATCTATAATGTCCTGGAGAGTTCTAGCTGTAGTTGGGAATGTCATTGGTACTTATACCATTTTTGACCTGTCTTTTCTTTTAAGCTCCTCAGTCCAAGTAAACATAGTAAGCATCTTGCAATGTAGGTGATTAAACATAAAGAGGTCAGGTAATCTCTTCTAGTTAATGGGTAAAATAGCATCTAGCTCTGCCTTTAGCATTTCAAAGCAGTTACCATCTTGTTTTTTATAGGTGTATAATAAAATGCTGAAGCAGAAAATGAAAGTGAGGGCTGCCAAAGCAATTATATTTTCTGCAAACTAATAAAACCACTGACAAATAGAACACAATAACAGCCAGATCATTAATGACTTTAAATTCTCTTAAGATGTTTAATAAAACAACATTCTTCCACAATATCACGGTTTGGCAGATGTTCGTGTGTGTTCAAAATAAGCTGTTGATTCAGTGCTCATGTAATATTGCTTACTGGGACTCTCTTGTTCTGGATCATTAGGCACGAACAAGAACAGTTTATTTTGTTGTACGGGATTGTATCACCACATGGTGTGATAATCATATGTCTTATCCAGTAGTTACTCTAATATGGACCATAACGTAAACAATGCCCTATGCGTTGCGCAATGTTTTGGGTTTATATTTGCAATTAGGGTTCTGCAAAGAAATTCCAGTCCAATATTTTGAAAAGGCTCCTGCTACGAATTCATGGATTTATTCACATATCCCAGCAAACAGTCTGCCAGTGTAAACTGGCATGCCTCCATGTCCACATCAGTTCTGGGTCTTGTCATTTCAATGCAGGTGTGCCAAAGAGGTTGTGGAAAAAATGAAAGCGGAGAAGACAAAGAAGGGAAAGCTAAAATAATTAAAAGTCTTAAAGGATTTTGATCATCTCTAGCATTGCTACTTCACACATCCCACCAGTAGTTCTATATACAGTTCCACTCAACTGCACAAAAAAAATTATTCAAATAACAGAAAATAAGGGAAGAAAATTAGAAACTTTCCTTGAAAACACATTGAGTTACACCAGCTGTGTCTATGTCCTTTTCAGCTTAATTTATATGCAAAACATTGGAAAGGCTTAAAGTCACAGAACTACAAAGCAAATGAAGACTCTATTATATTACCAAGAAAAGCTGGATGCAATATGTTTGATGAATACAACTCTTTGTTGAAAAGCCGTTGCTTCAGCAAAACAGAAATAGTTATTGGAGATGTATGAATTTGCAAAGATTTTCATGAGAAAGTATTTGATAGAGGGTGAAAAACAAACCAAGTAGTGAGATGGAGGGTGGTACTTCTATTTTTGGCAGGAAAAAGTTGAATACGAATGAATGAAATGAATGAATATGAATGAAATTCAACGTAGATAAATGTAAAGCAATGTATATGGGAAAAAAACAACCCTACCATTGCATGATATGGTGGGCTCTGAAGTGGTCACTGCTGTCGTGGAGAAAAGCCCTGGGGGTGTGATAGACAGTAGAAACGAACCCGTGTGTTTTTCCACAGCTGATACACTGATTGGAGCCATGGTCCTTCCGTCTTTTAAAGAATACGTTGCAACTGGAAAAGGTTGAGAGAAGGAGAGTGAGAATAATTAAAGGGTGGAGAGCGCCAGTACATCTTGGCAGAGGTCTGCAGGCCTGTGAGTGGCACAGGAAGGGTAAAAGACTGTTCGCTGTGTCTTCTAGAGTGAGAACAAAGCACCATGAAATGCAATTAGCGGTAGTCAGATTTAAAGCAACCATTAAGGAGCCAGTTCTTCATGAAATGGGTAGCAGACCTGTAAAACTCCTTGCCAGAGAATGCAGGCTTTTGGGGCTGTGCATCAGGCAGTCTTTGCACAGACAAGTGTGCACCTAGTCATCTTTACGAACAGTTATAGTGACTGTCCAGATTACTGCAAATCCTGCCGTTTGGCATTTGTTGGATGAGGTCCTTTATTCTGCAGACCTCAAATCCCATTTTTGATTGGTTATCTATTCCAATTCTTTTTAGTACCACGATGGAGCCATTTGTTTTTGCTCATATTTGATAGCTTCTGTTTTCGCGGTAAGATGTCACCCACACCACTTGTATTTTCACGTCTGCCTGAGTTGTTCATAACTGTGGTGATAACTGTAGAGCAGAGTCAGGAGGTCAGGACGGCTGGCTTCTGTTGGCAGTTTAATCACTGAGCTAAGGCAGGTAAATTACTCTCTTATCTGCACAGTTTGCCTTATTTGTAGATAGGTGAAAGAATAATCCTCAAAGTGGGAGAACAGAGGTATGCTGTGCCCTCAGGTTTCTTCCTCTTCTCCTAAGATGGAATCATAGAATCTTCTAGGTTGGAAAAGACTTTAAGATCATAAAGACCAACCGTTAAACTAGTGCTATCAAGTCCACCAAAATACGTTCACTGCTTCTAGGGGAAGAGGATTTTATTTAAAGTGAGTGCAGAAGTTACGTAGAACAATGCTGCTCCTGCTATGTGCAGGAGCTGTGAGCCCAGCTGGAGCCCTGAGATGCTGCGACCCCCTGCCTCAGGAAGGAGACGCGTCCCCTGAGTCGGGCATCCAGCATCCCTGGGTAGTGAGAGGGGGTCACACAGCTCTGCTGGGCTCCCTACCTGCAGGTCCCAGGACCCCACATCTGCTGGATACCCCCGATCGGCAGCACCCTCCAGCGGTGAAAGGCTGTGGGTCCTGGGTGGTGGCTTGAGTTTCATGGAGCTGGGTGTCCCTCCACCTCTCACAATGCCAGCATCCTGCTCCCGTGAAAGAGAGCCATTTCCAGGGCCTGCTGCGCTTTAACACATTTTCCTCCCCCTGAAACAGCGCTGAAATAGTTGCCTCTCACACATTATAGGAGCTGTAATGAGCCTCCCACATAAAAGCTTAAAACTCTGCTGTAATAATTCAACATATGAAAGGTGGATTTGATCCAATGATCCAAAATAGAACCAGATAAATGGGAAGCCCTTTTACGATTATCAGAGCCCGAGGGATACAACTGACACCTTTCTATTTTCCTTTCTTTCTCTTTCTGTCTTTGTCAGTAAGCTATAAACCTCTTGCTGAGCTGTAAAAAAAAAAAATCAGCAAAGGCTGAAATGAAACAGGTACTGCAGCTGTAAAGCAATTTAAAGAGTGCCCTTGGTTTCAAGAGCCAACCCATTACAAATTCTCTGGATTTTTTTTCACTCCATTCTTGGGAACCCACACAAAAAAATCTACCGCAAACTCACAAAATAAATGTTCACTAATTGTTAGAGTTTCCTCAAGCTAATGGATCTTCCTGGCTAACTAGGTTTGATAGCTTGCTGACCTTGCGTCTGAGAGGGGTAAATAGAGCTGAGTCAATAAGATAGTCAATATTTAAAGGACAAGCGCCTGACAGAAGTTTTGCTCTGTACAAAATAGTAGTAGGATGCACTGTATGCAGGTCTTCCAGTGGAAGATGTGCTGAAATAACAGTCCAATACGTAGCTTTTTGCTGTCTCCTGAACCCCTTAAACGATCACACTGAACTGCTTGAAGTACCACACTCATCATTCCTCCTAGTGTGCCCCAGGTCTTACAGGAAGATATGAAATTTGTCCTAAGAGAGCATCCAACATGCCATAAACTTTGTTTTCTTTTCTGGGTTTTTAATAATTATGAACTTTTTCCTGGGTTTCATTTTTTTTTTCTCCTATGCTGAAAATTCCTGTACAATCTATACTCCAAAGTTTCGTGTGACATGACATACATTTGCTATACTGGGGGACACTGACCACACATTTATTATCACAGCCAATATGTCTCAAGCTTGGAAAAAGATTAGTGAAAAGCACCATAGAGAAATCAAACCTTAAATCTTCTGGAATTTCTTTAGAAAGATGAATCCTTGCATGAATCTTGAAGCAGTATCTCAGCTGTGTGCAAAAGATTCAGAATTAATTATCAGTGGTGACAAAGGGGTCTAAAAGGCTTATATTCAATGAGTTTGGAAATGTTTGGTGAGCACGCAGAAATTACATTTGTTGTAGTCTTTAACCATTTTGATTTTGTTTTTGGTGGTTATAATTCTTCATATAACTGCAATTTAGTAATGTTCAATGCTAGTGATCTGCTGAAGGCGACTTTTAAGAGGCTTGGTATAATTATTCTACCAGATTGAAGACAAAGATAGAGTGACGGCCTTGTGTCTGATCTGGAGAAAGTCCTGCAGCTCATCCCCAGGCTACTGCTTAATCACATTACCAAGACAGATACACATATTACTGAGGAGCGAACGTTTTGCCTATGAAATGAATCAGACTGAACTGCAGTAACCCAGAGTCTTCAGACAAATTCTCAGCTGAAACAACTGTAAGTGGCCCTTTATAAGGTCTCTTCCTCTATGGACTGATCATAAAAGGGAAGTAAGACATTTGATTCATGAGCACTTGCTGATGATTCCAAAAAGGGACTTGATGTCCAGGGGTGCTTTCAGATGCCATTATAGTACATGGGGAGAGTCTGGTGCATCAGAATGGGAATCAAAGTGGAGACCATCCTGTAGGTGACTCTAAAAGCGACAAATGAGGAAAACAAAGCAAGAGATAAGTCTGGAGCCAATGAGGTGCCTTCACACAGACAAACCTCCTTCTTTCATAAACAACAGTGAACTCGCTCATTAAACAGCCCATGGAGCACGGTACACAGCATAGTCCTCATGGTCTCTATGCTCCGTCTCTGATGCAATGAATCTTGAAATACTTTGTGCACAAAGCTCAAAGTAATATTGACTAATTAGAGAATGGGAACAAATACTAATGTGTTCTTGCAAGGTCTTTCCCTCTGTGTACTCACTGTCAGCTAGAAGAATCTACTTGTTAAGATAATCTCAAGAAGACATAGGAAGCAGACCTCAGTCTTCCTTTCCTTGGATGTGTGACTTAACTAGTCAACTCTGGAGAAATTTGGAGTAGAGGCTGAGGAGGGAAGGTAGCAACAGCAGTATTTTAGAAGAAAATTATTGCCAGTGTGTAACACATCCATGGATTTATGATAGTTGTTTTCAGTGTTCACCTACTGAATTGAAAAGATTACTAGATACTGGTAGGGGAATAACTGATTTCTAGACCCTAAGTGATTCTGGACATAATCTGCCAAACCTCATGGGGTGTGAGGCATGGGCAGGGAAAAGCTCAATTGATGCTGCCAAGACTAGGTAGCAGCTAAACAGAAACTTGAGAACTGCAATTTTGAACTCAGGGAGCCTAAATTCTGAATAAGTTCTGCCTTCTTTTATTTTCAAATGAAGTTCATGTCAAATGATAGCTATTCACATTCTCAGAAAGCTCCTACTGTGAGATGGCTACTTTCCTGGACAGTACTGGTGAACCAAAAATCTCTAAATTAGAAGAACAGCTGCTTAAAACTTCCTGGTCTGACCTTCAGCTAAACTTGCATTCTCTGTGCATCTGGCATCAAAGCCTGTGACATGTACTAGTTTACCCCTAGTTTATCCTATCTGTGCCATGGATTACTCTCCCTGTTATTGTCCACTGGTGCATTTCTTTGACTTTCTACTCGTTTATTTTTCAGAACACAAAATAAAAATTCCAGCAAAAGTGAATTTCAAATGGGTCTTCCCTTTTTGTGATTCTGTCCTTTCTGCAAATCTGAGCAAGAATTTTTTGGGTTAAAAGGAAAGATTTTTGCAATTTTATTGCTATGTAACACATAGTCCATAAAGCTTAGCATGAACAAAGGAAGGACTTTTTTTATTAGAGATCTTTGTTAAAATATTGGCAGCACATCACCAGACAGCATGCACTTTCCTTGATCTTTGAAATATATTTGTAAAAACAATGCTTATTATTGTAACACAGATTTGTAAGTCAAATTCGTTTTCTATATTTAACCATAAAGTGTTTCCTACAGGGAAGATCAGATTAACAAGTCAAAATACATTATTTCTAAGCACTTTTTTACTGAGAAGAAAAGGTCTTACAGACCTTGGCCAACTGTTAGTATTGTTTCTATATACAATTGTCTTAAATATTCATCCTGACAGTTTGAAAAACTCACAGGCAAAGTGTTCTGCCACCAAAGGATCTATTTATTAATTGAAATTTTATTGGGAGAATTCAATCCTAAAGGATGAATCATTGTAGCTCAGAAGAGGGCGTTGTGATAGACAGATAAAAGGGAATCAGTATACATGGTTTCATCAAAGACAAGAAAGAAAGTCTGATTGCTTTGCTTGTTGGAACAGTAACAGTTTATTTCGGAGTATTATTACTGGAATAGCATTCCGGTTTATTTCAGGATGACTGGAGTTGTTTCAAAGGCCCAGAATTTCTTTTCTTCATCACTTTTACATAGTTCCAGTTCACGCTCGGGCGGTTGCTCTTGCTTCATGCTTATTCCAGATGCTGCTTCACTTTCTTGTTTTGCTGGGATAGCTTTCATAAGCCTTTCTCATTGAAGCATCATGTTTTTTATCCAGCAAATGGAATATCCCAGTGTGTTTTCTGACAGCAATACAAGACAGAAATTTCCCACTGATGCATTTGCAGAGACGGTTCCCAAGACAGTTTTTTTACCTTAATGAAATAGCTCAGGTCATGATTACAGCAAGGCTGAAAGGTCAATCTGGTATTTCCATACCTGTACAATTATATTGCTTACAAGAAAGAGCCAGTTTTAACGAACTAGTACATATAGAGACAAAATAAGCATATTTTGTAAGCAATGAACAGTTAAATACTGCTGCTCAACTTGCATTTTTGTACGTTCTTTATGTCATTGTTTGCTTGACTAATGATACTGTTACAGAGTGAGTTAGAAAAGAAAAGAAAATCCTTTTTTCCAATTACAGTTCTGTAAATAAGTCAAGGAAATGGTTTTCAGCTGTATGCTTAATAGCAAAAACAGCAAAAAATGTGCACACAGCCAGAACTCCCACTGACTAGGGCAAATATTTTCAAGGTGCCAGAAGCACATGAACCCTGTTTTTTGGGGGTTGGGGCTTTTCTTGTTGTTCTTGTTTAAGCAACAGTCAGCTCTCCACTAGTACTTACATTCTTTCTTAATATTTTTTTCTCTTCCAAAATACTTCTCTCATACAGTGGCTACCCCTTAAATATCTATTGATCTCAGAGCCTCTCCTGATGCTCTTTAATAGGTTTCCGTAGAGCAGTCTGACCTTCTTCTGTCTTGGGGAGAATTAAGTCCTTCCCTTTTATCACTTCAAATGCTGTGGGGAAGTCCACGTCTTCAATTTCCCTTACACACTCTGTCAGCTTTCTGGGGCAAACCGTGTGTTGTCTCCATTGCAATTTGCTTGCAATGCCATGGTCAAAGTGATACCTGCCATACAAACGAAGAAGTTTGCTACTGCTCTAGCAAAAAATGCTTCCTATCTAGAAAAAAAAAGAAGAATGCAATAAAAAAAATAAAAATGTCCAACTTCTTCCCTTTTCTTCCATACTAAGTTTTGTCCTCAAGAGGATATATCAATGTGTAGAGGATCCAAGTTGCAAAGATTAATCTAGCTGAAAGGTCATCACTGCTTGGTCATCCCTGATGGAGAAGGCATAGAGGAACAGGAGAAAGAAGTCATTAGCATGAGAGTGAAAAGAAAGGCAAGTGGCTTGAACTGTAAGTGGCAGATCGGAGCAGAGGAATTCAGAGGCGAGGTACAGAAGATCAGACCAAAGGGCAAAGGATGTTGACTCTGTGTACCTGTGTGTCTGTGTGTATGTATAGTTAGATAGAGAGGTATATATGTTTTGCATGAACTGTGAGAACTGTGAATGCTGAAAGAGGCCAAAGAGTAGCAGGGAGCAGTCAGCAAAGTGGCAGAAGTTAAATGCTTGACCGATCATTTACTATAGGGACAGGAGGAAAAGGTCAGCTGTGAAAGTCAATTTACCTAAAAGCATTGCTTGGTGGTTTTGGGTTTTGTTTTTTCTTCTTTTTTTTTCTCCCTGCCTTTAAGTGAGCTGTCTGACTTTCCTTTTTGAAATCATGTATCTGTTTGCCTTACATTAATATCCCTGTCTTGTTCTTCTGTGTTATGTTACCTTTGAAGTGCCTAAGCATTTGTGCTTCTCCTAGGAAGCCTTAGCACCGAGAAATCTTGGTGTTAGATATCCTTGAGAAACTGCCAGTTTCCTTATTTCCACTTTGCTTCTGACAAAATATCATGGTAGTAACGTTGAAGCTCCAGTTCGTGTATTTTACTTCTTCTTTTCTTCTCGTTCTTTGCTTGCTTTTTTTCTTAGTTAAATATCAGCGTGTTTGTTTCTGTCCTAGAATCAGATCACTCCTGTTTTTTTGCCAGAGGCATCCCATCCACGTCCGTGGCCTTTATGCATGATGTTAATCCTGTCATACACCTACTGAACCGTCCTTTCTCTCTGCTTTTCGAAGTAACTGTCTCACCTTGCTCTTAATACAACGAACATACATAAAATGTTGTCTTGGCTCCTCATGATAAAGAGAAGCAGACGTGCCTCTGCCCTGGCAACAGCCTTCCTGCGGTGGTGCTGACAGCTTGTTTTCTCCCAGCTAAGGGAACTGCAGGCTGCGGAGGAGCTGTACAGCGCTAGAGAAGTAAACTCAGGATGAGAAAAAGATCTGCACCTGTGACAAAGGGCATCAGAGAAAGAAGGAAGTGGATAAGCATACAGCCATTCAAAACATTCCGATCAAAATGTGCTCCCATCCCTTAAAGGAGGCAAGTTGCCACATGCCGTGGGTATGAGAATGGTATCTTAACACAGCCACGCTCAAGAGGGCTCCTAATCCAAGAGCTGGCGAGCTGCAACTCAACATGTTCAGAGAGGGTTACTTTTATGAACACCCAGACCATCAGCTGTGCATAGCAAAGCATCAAAGGAATGTGTTGCTTTCCTTTTACTCTTGCCATCATGATTTATGGAGAAGACCCTCTCCCTCAGGAGATCAAAGTAGTGTTTGCTACCAGACACCTTGCTCACATAGAAGGAGGGAATGGGAGAGCCTGGAAAATCACCAGTTTTCTTATGTGCTGCCTAGATGCTTTCATCTCTGTGGGACTTTTTTTTGAGTTTTGTTGGTTTTGTTGTTTTTTGTTTTTTTTTTCTTTTCCAGGACTAAGAATTGGTAACTTCAAAATCTGAGAAATCAGTAATCTGTTGAACACTGGAGACATTTTTCCAGGACTGAAAGCTACCAAAATTTGAAAGTCTTACAATAAATTAAAAATAATTGTTCTGTTGTCACCAGTTGCCTCTCTATGTATACATAGAAACCAATTATTTGTTAGACATAGTTACTTGAGAAGACAGCCAACAATCCAGGCAGAACTCAGAAACTCTGAAATAAAGTAGAAGATCTGAAATAAGTATCTATCTTTACTATAATATTTCTTCAACGAGAAATACTCCAAATATAAGTCACAAGTCCTGTATTTTTTCCCAGAGGAGTTAACATTTCTTTTATAGATAAAGAGTGACAGAAAGCACTCTTAATACCCTTTGAAGCCTGTATATGTAACAAGAAACTGCAGTACTTCATGCTCCATGAACTTTACTGCTTCCCTCCAATTTCAGACCAAAGAAAGTCAGAGCTACATTTAAGAGACTCCAAATATGATTAGCAATCACTGTTGCTCATACATTATTCATGGAGCTGTCATTACATGTGCCAATTACAGGCACTGATACACGGTTTCATACGTTCCTCTCAATTGGCAACTGATTTTAAATTATAACCCTTAATTTTGCATTCTAGGAGGTGAAATGAAAAAAAAAAATCTCTGTCGCTACCTATAATCTATGAGTTTTTCCAGCAGAGGTCATCCTAAAATCTACTTTAACCTACTGAGAATGGCACCAATGGAGTTTCCATAGCAAATAAGAAACATGTCATATATCCAAGACTTAATAGATACATCCATTGACTGTCAGTTGAGATGCTCAGTTTATCAGTCTGAAGATGCCTAGGTCATTCAAAACAGCCCTAGGATTTGATTTATCGTGAAGACAGATGCAAAGTATTTCAGTCAGCATTTTCATTAGCTGCGATAAAAACTTCTCATTAATAAAAATATATACAAAGCTATGTATTTGAATATAAGAATTACTTTATAATAACATTTAGTCTCATAGTAGTACATTTTTGCGTACAATACTGCTATGTAACTGGGGATTGCTTTTTGTTTGTCCTGATGGCAATGTAAGTGCCAGAGTTGACAGAGAAAAATGGATACTGAAAACTACCATTTGCAACCTTGTTTTTTAAAGATAAAAGTCCTCTTGATACCCCTCAACCTCTCCTCTCCCACAGACTGAAAGGAAATAACTCAGTAGGCTGCCAAAAGTTCCCTACCCCACATCTTCATGGGCCAGGAAAAGGAGAAGGCCAGCCTAATTGCAGCACAGAGAGAATCATAGAATCATAGAATCATAGGCTTGGAAGGGACCTCTGGAGATCATCTAGTCCAACCCCCCTGCCAGAGCAGGGTCACCTAGAGCAGGTTGCACAGGAACGCGTCCAGGTGTGTTTTGAATGTCTCCAGAGTTGGAGACTCCACCCCCTCTCTGGGCAGCCTGTTCCAGTGCTCTGCCACCCTCAAAGGAAAGAAGTTCCTCCTCATGTTGAGATGGAACTTCCTCTACTCAAATATGTGCCCATTACCTCTTGTCCTGTCATTGGGCACCACTGAAAAGAGAGACCCAGTGAGAGCTAGTTTTGTATAAAACAAGCCCCCAGAGTTGTTAATGGGTATGTTCTATTTAGAAATAATCTGCCTATTTATCTTTTTAAGGTGAGATTTGTGTTGGATTAACAACAGATCATCCCTATTGGAGTGACAAGGGAGGTTCTTAATTGCTTTCTACTAACCGGAAAATACTGTTCATGTTACCTGCTAACATGACAGCTCATATTGTCATTGTGCTGTTAGACTGGCAAAGCCATTTACACATGATGCCCAGTAACAGCGTTAAAATAACAGAAAGGTAGCTGTTTCCCCAACACAGAAAAGAGAAGCAAACATTTTATAAAGGTGCATTGTAGGAATTGTCTCATTGCATGCACGGAGAACTGATGGATTTGACAGCTCCAAGCGAATGTTCTGTTCCAGTGTTGTGCTGTTTCTTCCGTAGCTGTTGAAGTGCCTAAGAGCCAGCAGAGAATTTCTCTATCATGTTGTTACTGCTGTGTGAACAAGAAAAGTCTTCAGAAACTAAAGGAGAGAATCAGACAGGCCAGAAGGGACCTTCTGGAAGTGTCTCATCCAACTCCCCTGCTCAAAGCAGAGTCAGGGTTTGCTCAGAGCCACGTCCAGTTGGTTTTTGAGTATTTCTAGGGATGGAGAGCCCACAGCTTCTTGAGACAACCTCTTTCAGTGTTTGACCACCCTCATAGAAAATACCTTTTTCTTTATAGTTATTCAGATTTTTCTGTGTTCCAGTTTGTGCTTGTTGCCTCTCGTTCTACAACTGTGCACCTTCAAGAAAATTCTGACTTCACTTTCTCTATACCTTCCCTTCTGGCGTTGTTTACAGCAGTAAGATCACCCCACCAACAGCCTTCTCTTCTCCAGGCTGAATAGGCCCAGACCTCGCATGATCTCTTTGTACATCATATTATCCAGCCCCAAACCTGCTTGGTGGCCTCTGCTGCACTTGTTCCAATGAGTCAGTGTCTGTCTTCTGCTGTGGAGCCCAAAACTGGACACAGCACTTCATATGTGGTCTCACAAGTGCTGAATATAATCTCTTCCCTTGACCTGCTGGCTTAACTTCTGCTAATACAGTCCAGGACACTTTGGTCTGCTGTGGAGGTGCGTTGGTGGCTCGTGTTCAAACCCTCCATCAGAATCTCTGGGTCCTTTCCTGCAAAGCTTCTCTCTGGCCAGCTGGGCCCCAGCCAGCCCTACTGCATGGGATTATCCTATACCCCGTGCAGGACTCTGCATTTGCCTTTTTGTTGAACTTCAGGAGGTTCCTGTCGGCTCAAGGAATTGAGAACTGTCATGTTAAATTTTAACAGGTTCGGTGTTTTTAAGAAAAGACAATAGAATTAATAAGATGGCTCCGACAAAATTCTCTTAAGTTGTTGAAGACTCTTATTGGGTGTAAACAGCAAAGCCTCGGGAAATTTCCCAGCACTCAGCTTCCAAAAACTTAGTTTGAAACCCCTATTTTCTTTCTCTCAGAAATTGTAAATATGTGCATGCAAATGTAATCTTGTGCTTACAAATGCATATACATACATAATACCACAGATTTCTCTACTTTCCACTGAAATCCATTAAAACACACAAGCAAGCAAGCAAGCAAGCAAAGACCCTTTCACATTATAAAGAATTATATCCATTCTGCAAAGGGCTATAGACAACATACAAGTACGTTAGTATAAGGTCTGTTAATCTTGACAATATCCTCTGGATTACAGCATCATGAATGTGATGCTTAAATATTGCAAAATTCAACGGTGTTGCTGGCCCATTAGGTAGTCAGTTACTCTGCTGTGTATTCTTTTTGAACAGAGAAAGTTTAACATTGCTTGCAATAGGGACTCCTGAGACTTTTTAAAAACTGATGAATGATTCAGATGAAGAACTGAAGTATTAATAATACTGTTTCTGAAACAATAACTACCACAAGATGGAGGTACACATTACATACTGAAATGATTACTAGAGCCTTTTTCTGTGAACATGATCAATATGGAGAGAGTTTCATGTCCCCTCCTTTCCCTTGCAAAACTAACAGCACTATCTGTAGTCTGAGAGTCTGTACATGCCAAGGCTCATTGCAGGCTTGGGAATTTATGCACCAAGACTAAGATATATCAGTTGAAATCCTGAACTTGTTGAAGGCAATGGCAAAAATGCTACTGAATCACAGAAGCCTGGCTTTTATTTCTAGAACTTTCTATGAGCACTTGTCTTGCACATGTTAATGTAAATGCCAGGTACATAAGGGAACCAATATCTCCTCATCAGTACAGGTTCATTTAATTTACATGGTGCACTTGAACCCGATAAATTGTTTGTGTTCGGTGCTGTAATAAGTCATTAAATGATTTTAAGAGCCCAGGAAAACAGATGGAAAACCTTCAGGGCATGCCATCTGATGAGTATAGAACTACAATCCTACTGCAAGAAAACAACGTGCAAGTTATACACATGACATCAACTTCTACAAAAATTAAACTTTGCCTATTAGTGTGGCTTCCATGGGGATTGCATGTGTGTGTGTGTATTTGTGTGACTGAAAGATTCATGACCTGACAGTAAGCATCAAAGCATATTCTTTTAAAATTAGTATTAATAGAGAAGCAGTATCTGTGCAAAGTGGTGTCTTTTTAAAGACTTCTGGGGAGCAAAAAGTCAGGTTCGGAAAACCCACTGTCTTCCAGAAACTTCATCAGCTGCCACTGGTGGGAATAGGATGCTCCCAGCCTGCCATCAGTGAGGATTTGTGATGCTGCCTACAGTTGAAACGTAGTGATAAAATCTGCTTGCAAGTGACCTTTCATTACACAAAACAGCAGATGGCAGCCTACAGCCAGTATTTTTTACTCTGTTGTTTGCTACTGTAATTAATAAACAGAATCTCTCCATGAGAGATTTCTGTAGGAAAGCTATGATATATTTAGGAGCATAGAAATATGAGGAATGAGTGTTTGCGTTCTTCCCTCTTGCCTTGCCTCTGTGGCACAACTGTGCTCATTTGTATTTTTGGTGCGGAAGGAATTCTCCATTTTTTCCCCACCCAGCTGGTGAAATTCATTGCTGCAATATAGTCAGCTCCTCAAAGAAACTGGGCAGAAGCAGCTGACCTGGGGACAGCAGGCAAGGAAGTTTTAAGCTGTTGAATGCTCCTGACTACAGTCTTTGGCGAAGTCAAGAAGGTCTTTACAACATTTTTTACTTTCCACTGAGCTTTTATTAGTCTGCTTTAAAAGAAATAACTGTGCAGTTACAGAAGCAGCATCTCCCCTCCCCTCCCCTGCCTGGCTGCTGCTGTGCTAGTACATGGTGCTCCGAAAGACTAACAAATTGGTGCGTACTCTCTTACGATTTCAAGTTCTCCATCCTGCCCTTTTAGTGTAAATGCAGCTCCATTAGGGGCACTTATATTCCAAATGACAGCGGCTCTAAAGAGTTTATTTATTGGCCGCAGAGCACTCTGCAGGCTGGTATCTCCTTGGAGTCCGTGGCAGTGTGAGCACAAGGCTTCACATGTATGCATGGCTCATGTGTATCCACACACATGAAGAAGTGGCCTACAAAAGAAACATGGCTCCCAGATGTAGAAAATATGACCCCAGGTCTTGGATTTGCTTTTTTTTAAGGTTTCAAATTGCTTCGGTTTCAAATGTCTGGTGCCTTCCTCTCCTCTGTTCTGGTCCCCTTTGCCTTCCCCAGGCTCCAAGCAGCAGTGGGGAAGTGGGGGGGTCCCATAGAAATACCCGTACAGGGCTGCCTCTGCCCATAGAGACCCGCACCACTCATGCCTTATACCACTTAGCGGTGCCTCCTTGCCTTGAAATCCTCATTGCTTAGAAATAGTGGTTGGGTTCTGTAGATTACAAACGTCTTTTGTGCAAAAAAACTTTTACACAAGCAGCTGGTACAGTAGTTGTTCTTTTAGTACTAAAATGAATTGCTTACATGTTATCACCTAAGGATATCACAGTAGGATGACAGTCAATTTGTAAAGGATTTTCTTTGGATCAATAGAGAGAAAAGAAAAAAGTTTTAAAGCATGAGCTTTCAGCACAATTTGATTTTATAGACATGAAGAGAAGTTTTATGTATATTCGTTAGGAGAACTATGAGCCTATTTCTTTCTTTAATTTGCTGAAGAAAAATCTGACAACAGAGAGGTTTTTTTACAGTATTAAAAAAGCTGTTAAGAACATTGCCAAAAGGATATTGCATCAATAATTCAGGATATCCTTTACAAAATATAGAAATATTTCTAGGACTTCTAAAATAGAAAATCACAAAGTTTTGACATCCAGTTTCATAGAAGAAGACTAGTCTTGTGTCAGTTGCTATCCAGCCATTAAAAAAAGTGGTGGAATTCATCTTTGATGCTACAGGGCCTGCTTTTAACTTGAGCTGTGACTTGCCCTTTCCAGCCTTGGGATTTTCCTCCTTTCATCAGGAAATATAAAAATGTCATCTCAGAGCCTCAGTTTTTTCTCCCTCTTCTGTATTCTTGCGGTGGGTTGATCCTGCCCCCCACCCGGTCACTCGCGCACTCCCGCCTCAGCAGGACGGGGAGAGAACCAGAAGAGCAAGAGCAAGAAGACTCTCTGCTTGAGATAAAGACAATTTAATAGGTGAAGCAAAGCTCTGTGTGCAGCGAAGCAAATTAGGGCATTCATTCACTGCTTCCCATCAGCAGGCAGGTGTTTATTCACTTCCCGGAAAGTTGCGCCTCAGCACGCCTAATGGTTACTTGGAAAGAGAAATGCCATAACCATGAATGCATCCTCCTCCTTTTCCCGAGATTTTATCTCTGAGCATAACATTATAAAGTATGGAATATCCCTGTGGTCAGTTGGGGTCAGCTGTGCCGGCTGTCCCCCTCCCTCGCGCACATCCAGCCTGCTTGCTGGTGGGGCCAGAGTGGGAAAAAGAAAACCTCAATGCTGTACAGGCACTGCTCAGCAATAGCCAAAACACGGGTGTCCTATTGACATTGTTTTAGTAAAAAATCCAAAATGCAGCACCATATGGGCTGCTATGAAGAAAACCATCCCAGCTAGACTCAGTACAACTTTGTTCTCCCTCTCTTTCTCCAGCAGAGCAGCATAAGATAGACAAGAGAAGATCAAGAAATGCGACTTTTCTGGTCTTTCTAACCACGTAGACTTTTCAGACTCATTCAATGTAAACAAAAGGAGGGATGGTAAGATGTAAGACTTTCGCCATGAAAGTATTCTGCTAAGAGGACTTAATGGGGACGCCTTTGTAAGAGAACTAAAGCAATACCCCTCTGTGTTGGTACTGCACTTAAAGCAGTGCTTTATTTAGATGTTAAATGACTTATGAGGTTGCATGTAGCAGTATTGAACAGTATTGCAAAATTAAAAGCTATGCATTTCCTAACAGGCCTGAGGAAAAGATACCTGCCATGATGCCCATTGCTAAAGTCTAGGAACTATCCCCTTCAGGGGCAGCAAGTGCTGTGCGAACTGCTCCAGCTGCTTCCAGGGGAGAGGCACTGCCCTTCCCTGGGCAGTAGGAGCTTACGCATACAGCATAACCCAGTTATAGACCAAAACACAGTTACCAAAGAGACCTGCCAGCTGGTCTGAGGAACCCGTCCTCTGGTGGGGATGTTCTGTTGAAGGCTTAGGGAAGGTTTTATACAACCCTGCTGAAAATACCCAAGAGTCTTCTCTGCTCATCTTTGTGGGAGAAAGGGTAAGTATGAAAACACAAGGTACAAACTAGAAATTCACCTTTTCTTATTACATTACTTTCTTATTATTTTTCTCGTGCAGAGAGTGACATTTGCAACATTTCTTGTTTCAGCTGCTTGCTAGTAAAACTCTTCAGGTACAAAAGAATTAAGCTGCGTTTTACAGATATTCTTTTTTTTTTGTTTCCTTTTTGCCTGCAAGGTGAGACATGACACCAGTCATCATATTTCAGGGGTAGGATGGAAGATGAGATAATAATTACCAGTTTTACTGGAAAGCAATTCTCCCTTAATTGCTCTTATAACACTGTAATAATAGAATCAGAAACAAGGGGTATTAACATATTGCTGTTAACTTCTATTAGTGGAAGGTGGCTGAAGTATGACTACGATACAGAAACAAGTATTTTCTAAATTCTACCATAGATATAGATCCTCTCGTCCTGCAAATGCAACACCTATAATCCAGACCCTCTTCTGAAGTGTCCTGATAAAGCTGTCAATCACCTTCAGAGACCAGTCATGTATGTAATAAATGTTCTGTGCCTCATAATCCCGTCTTTGGAGCTCACCTGTCCTCTAACATTTATAACTCTGATCTTCATATAACTGTTGTGCAGTAAGTGTAAGATTGCTGAGGCTTAGGTAAATATCAAAGTTATTAGATTGCATCCTTCCTTGTTCTTCATTCTTTTTCTTTAGTTATCATATTTATATTTCACATTGCTGTAATAAACTTTATCTGGTAGGACACTGTGTTCCCTAATTGGCAACACATGCAGTAATGAAGAACTTAATTCCAAGAAAATATGTTCAAAATTACTGAAGTAGAAATAGTTACAAGAAAGTTTTAAATTTGCACTGGCACACCTCTTCTTTATCAAAGTAGGCAAGTCTGTGTGTGAGAGATACTGAGAGGGAAAACAGGGAAGAGAAGGAAGAAGGAGGGATGAGAAGGGTAAGCTGAGAATGGGAGACATGATTGGAGAGTCAAAAGGGCCAGCTTTGTGCATTTGCAAGTTTGTTGAAGATTCAGACTTTTAAATTTGCTCCTGTGGGTGCTGGTGCTAAATTTGCTTATGTGTGGGAAAGACAAAACAAGTACACACTCCTCTGCCTCTCTGCACAGACCTTCATATAGGCCACCTATGGTTTTCACCTTTTGGGTAGTGGCAGTAGAAGCTGAGCTTTTTGAATGTGGTGAAGCAGAGCAGAGACATATTTTCATAGCTGTTGACAAAGCTGTTTGATAGAGAAGGCAAAGGACGACTCCTTATTTACCTTGGGGGAGAAAACAATAACAACAGGATGGTATTTAACCTTAAAACTCAGAAAACAGAGGTGCAAGAAAAACAGCTATTTCTAGCAGTTACAGATTCTGCCTAAGTGTTGTAGTAGCTGCTTTGGTTCTGCCCTCTTGTTAAATGTTACCCTTTAGGCAATAGTATTTTCTTATTTAGGAATATGTGTTTAACACAGGGGAACAGCAAACATATAGCAGCAAGTTCTTAAAACTTCACTTATTCTTTTTCCTTCCAAACATTGAAAAAAGTCTATTTTTTTTTTATTTGAATGACATGTAGACACAGTCTGTCTCTTAGATTTGCCCAATCAGTAAAGTTAGAGTTTATATTCTAGAAACAGCGGTGTGTCAGTGAGATTGGTCCTTTAATGTAATTCATGAGGCTATGTTTCTGATGTCTGTACTCATTTATTTCAGGTTTCATGATTTAGTGACAGTGTTCATTACCTGTGTTTCTATGGTAACCAAATATCCCATAATGGCTCTGCTACGATTCCAAAAAATGTTTCAATTTAAGCTAATCTATTCAATTTTAGGTCATTATACTGCAGTACTAGCAGGGATGACGTTACAGATTTTTGACTTTTTTTTTAGGTTTATTTTGTTGCTGAGGAAAGGAAAAAATAGACATTAAAGGGACTGTTGTGAATAAGAAGCCCTGGGATGTCCATGCATTCAAAAAAGCTTTTATAGCTGTCTGGCATCTAAATCCAATATATTTTGTGATCTTCTGGTCCTCACAGCTGTATCCTACAATTGATTTTTACTTTGAAAAAACAGCAATGTCCTGCTTTGATTCTTATGCCCTTGTTTTTCCCTGTTTGCATTTTGGATATCTTAAGTTTTCTCTATATGAAGCAACCATTCAAGCTTTTTCTAGTATATAAGCCCTCATGCTTCAAAATGAATGCTATTACACTTATTGATTAAATACTGTAAGATTAATTCAAGCACTTTGATCATAATAATCTCGTGGATGGAGTGACCCCCACTTCTAGTCGCAGATTTTAAGAAGCCAGCATTATGCACCCGTAGCCTTAACACTGCAACTACTTAAGACACATCTAAGCTTGAGTCACCAGGGCTCTTGCAAACACCTATAATTAAGCAGCTGCATTAGAGTTTGAAGAATCAGGCACCAAATGTATTTTTTTTGTTCTTTTTTTATCAAAATGGGGAGTGGAGCCACAGACTCGTAAAAGTATTTCTCATCACAGTTCCCTCTGGTGCAAGAAGTAGCTAGTATTTCAGCAAGGTGCCTTGGAATCAGTAAGTGATATGGCTCTTTTTGATCTGCCTACGTGCTCAGTATTCCTCCTGATTTCCCCTGGGATTCTCTCACACTGAAGAACTTCTGCCCTGATATGAACAGATTGATGCAGGACTTATTTCAGTGTTGTGTCGCTACAAATTCCTGTTATGATGGTACTAGCAAGCCTCCTGGTTTGATGAAATTAAGCAAAGCAAGACACTTGTTTACAATTCTTGCAACTGCAGCTAGCAAATGTGTTTTGTTACTTGGGCTTGACAAGATAACTACCAGCGCCAGAAATGAAGCTGAACAAACTGAGAGAAATGGAATGATTTTGCCTGTATTGAATTGAGAGGATATACATATTTTTGTAGGAACAGAAGATGAAATAAGCTGTGTGAATATATAAAACATACTCAGTGCTGTAACTGTACAATAACAGCATACATATAGCTGGCAGATTGATTGTAAGTGGGTGTGCAATGAAGGCAGACCAACAAAGTCAAACCTGGGGAGCGTGGCTGATGGACAAGCAGTATCACTTGCTACCAAGGAGGGGACGCGCAGCATGTCTGGAGTTGCTCAGTCTCACTAATCCCACAGGATATACAGTGCCCAGCTGGAGGCTCTGACCTGGCAGCTGAGCACAGAAAAATGGAGGCAAAGGGTGGCTGAGTTTTTCTAAAGAGGAAGGGGACGGAAAAGATGAAACTTTCTGCACATACTCCTTGCAGCAGGAAGGAGGTAATTTCTATTTTTTCCTGATTTAGACCACCTGCCTAAAAAACTACAGTCTGTTGCTCCCAACTTTCCCACTATTCCATCCAAATTGCCCTTTCTGTCACCTTGCCTTTGCTGTCCTGCCCCCCAGGGATGACTGAGTTGGTTAAAAAGATGCTACGTCCAGCACCATTGTCCAGCAACCGTCACTCTGGGAGGTTGCAGAGCTGCTCCTCTCCAGCAACGCTGGCACCATTAGCAGTGGTGAGATCTCAGCATTAGAAGCATCAACCCACAGCAAGCGTGCCCAGACACCAGGCACAGCAATTCTGATGCCTGTCTCCCTAAATTACTTGCACATTGGAGAGAGCTGAACTCATAAAACTGTTAGCCTCAAATGCCCCCCATTCATTAGATTATCTTAGAAGTGTATTCATTTATAGAGAACTGATAAAGACTTATAAAAATAATGAATAATATTGAGCTTTATACCCCATTATTGTTTTTATATGTGTCAGAGGCTGGTACCAAGCTTTTTTTGTATGCTATAATCAGTAAAGAAATAACAGCCTTAAGAGGCAGGGGTGTTATACGTCACACGCTGTAGCTAGCTCTTCTTCAAAATTCAACAGTGAAAGAAACCAAAAAGTTAGAAATATTTGTGTTATGTTGACCTTGCAGCGTGGATTTTATCACTGTAGTATCTGTAAATTTCTGGAGTGAGGAATGCTTAACTGCTTATTATTGGATGCCTAAAAATGAGGCTTAATTTTGGGATCAATAATTAAAGAATGTCATCACAGAACAGACTCTGAGTTCCTGTAAACCTTGTTCTTGTCCAGGTCTGCGCAGCGCAACAATCACAGTTTCTATCAGCTGAGAGTATAAGCAAGGGTCTTCACATAGCTCATCAATATTGTGCCATTTCCGACCTGTTATGGGAGTACTTTTCCAAAACCAGAACATTGTTATGCTTGCTTTCAGCATTTACTGTGACTGGGTGAGATGCTTCGTTTTTACTGGAAACCACCAGGAATGCAACATTACAAAAGAAAATTGCAGAAGATTCACCCATTCATAATCCCTTGAATTCTGTCTAAATCCAAGTGCAACAACCAGCTAGGATACGCAGAACAAGATAATAAAAGATTAAATTTATATTCTTCATGATCCTTGAAAATTATATTCCTGCCTATTTGTTGAGAGAAGAATGCTATTAGCAGAGCAGAAGCTTATCCTTCAAAGGCTGTGCTTCCTTTTGGCCAGCATCCCTTTGTTTGTCAAGGGGAAACAGGCAGAGCACTCCCTGTCTCTCCCTTTAGGCTGAACATTCACCTTCTGTTTGTTCCCCCAGCCCTCATTAAGCCACAAAATTTAATGTTGTCAAAGTTCACTGTTTTGTTTACAAGACAGCATGATGCAACAAGTAAAAATACTTTCCTTTTTAAAATCTGAAGATTTGTACACAGCCAAAGAACATGTAAGCAACTCAGGCTGTGCCTACATAATGACTTCAACATGTTAAAAGTGGATGTAAAGAAATATTCACCTCTCCTGTAGTTAGCAGCATGTAGTCTACTTTTTTTTTTTTTTTAAAAAGTATGGCTTTGCAACAACTATGCTATTTCCCTCATGACTTTACACTTTCTCTTGCACTGTTTGGATGAATTGTGGAAATTTAAAGTGCAGTAAATGGGTAATTTAAATTGTTAGACTACTGTGCGCATCGCAAGTATGCGAGTGTAGAGATGACCCTCAGGATCACAGCACAGAATACAGTTTCCTTATTCAACTAGCAGTCTTTTGCTGCTTTAATACAGAAACTAATAGGAGGAGCTGAACCTACTAAAAACATACCAAAAAAAAATTGCTAAAGGTGCTTCTCACCACTCACTGGTGTATTTGTGGTGTCGTTTCTGTTTTGGCAATCCGAGATAGACAAAGAAGGTGACAAAGAAGCTGGTATAATTCTTATTCTGCAACTGAAGGTCTGTGATAAAAACCGATATCCATATCGGTATATCAGTATATAACATCAGCTGTGTATTTAACCATACTGTAGTGGTAAAAAATAGGCATAAGGGTGCTGCCACCTGATCCGCAGAGTTTCTGTCTGTCTTGTGAGCTACTGCCACTGCTGCAGCTCAGGCTCAAAGCACCCAAAAAGCTTAGAAAGAGGCAAACAATATAATGGATTTAGCCATAGCTTGATCTAGTCACACCACGCCTAATCATTTTACACTCTATGAGCAAGAACTTTGGCTTTTCTCAAAGGAAAATCCCAGACTCTAATGCGAGTCTTTGCACTTGCAACAAATGTTCAGGAGGGCAAGTGATCTGAGTCAAGAACGGGCTCAGACCGCTGTGTAGCTGAGGTACTGCAAACACATGCAGGATCACAGAGAAAGTTCTGGTTTAGAGGGGAAAGAGGCTACCAGAAAGAGCACGAGCTTTAATTTCGCTGCTCCCAGCTGGAGTATAATACAGGGTTAGCAATGAGTCATGCAAGTTGACTCACAAAGCGAAGAAGTACCTGCAGAAGTAGCTGTATGTTTTGCTCCTGCAACTTAATAAAAGTTTCTACCATATGCACAGTATTGTCTTATGACTGCACAGGACAATGAGGAAATTGAATTATGTATAAAAAATACACTGAAAAATCATTGATTGCATCATCGCATTACTGGGAAGTGCTTGACTCATAGTGGGTGTCAAACTGACTGAGATCAGCTCCAAAACATGCACAAATCCACTCCTTCGCTCACTTTTATATAAACAGCCTTCCTTAAGTCTTATCTTTGTGCCTCCCAGAGAAAATTTACAATAATTAGCTATTCTGAGTCTTTGAGTCTTTGAGATTCATCTCCTCTTATTTTAGACATCTGTAAGGTGGATGTCTGGTTCTCAGATCCCCGAATTCCTTTTATAGCCTCTAGAGAGAAAGGGGTACTTTGGAGGGCATCGCTTACTTCCCTCTAAAGTGGATGTATAATTTTAGAGTGACTACTTTAGTGTCCATTATTCCCTCTAGCATAATCTATGCATCACCCTGTATCTCTCTGTAATCTCTTGTTGAGACCCTATACTTCTATGGGCAGAGACCATCTTTTGTTTTGTGTTGGTACAGGCGTTAGCTGAATGGGAGCAAAATTGAAGCTCTGCGTGTTCCAGTCATGGGCATAAGAACAATAAAAGCACAAAGTACTGAATATACTTCCAGATAATTATATATCTCTTATCCGATGTCCTCTAGTAATTTAAGGATGTTTGAGTTTCCAGATGTAAGATGTACACGTGGTTTGAAAAGATGCAGAATTCAAACAGCCGGTGCTCTGAGTCCTTCATTCCTGTGATATAGCCACCAGAATCGCAAATCTGCAAGCAGGGAGAGGAGCCTCATTTATCACCTGCTGTACTACGGCTGATGAAAATAGCTGTAAGGTAGAACCACCTGAAACTCAGGAGGGAAATAGTGGCATAAAAGAGATTTTTAATTTTTCTGGGTAGACTGTAACGACTAATCATGTGTCACTCTGGCTAAATAATGAAAAAAGTTTCTTCTCCTCCAGGAAATTTGAATTTTTAGCCTGTCCAACAAAAGTTTTATGAGCACACTTTAAATACATTAAAATGCATTTCAGCAATCCCTATCCAATATTACATTCAGTCACTCATTTTATTTTTATAGCATTCTCCATACAAGTGCCACAGAGAGTTCGACTGCAAAGCACACTTAATTAAAAACACAGCTAAGTAAATAGGATTGGGTTTTATAAACCACAAGACACCTATCATTTTAATCACACATGGAAATGTAGTCCACACACAAGAGGCATAGGTTGCTATCTAGAGAAACTGCAAAAACAATCCTGCTTTTATTTTTGCTGAGTTTCAACAGAGATGCTAAAAAAATACATATTTCATATACAATATAAAGTGCTGAGCATCTGGTGCTTAATGTTCAAATAACTAAATACTGAAAAATAATTTCATGTGTGTTATAAAACAGGCTGTAAAAGTGGAGGCGTAAAGCCAAATGTCTATTCCCCTTTCAGACAAAACTAAAAAAATAAATGCCTTTCAAAAAAATATGTGGTCTTCAGCTTGGAATCTTCATCAGCACAGTAATATTGCCTCCAACTTTTTTTCTAGTCATATGAATTATGTTTGTGTTTTTATCATTCTGCTACATCTCTGGATATTACATTTATGTATTCAGTGTGATGTACAAGAAATGAGCCAGATAATTAAGAGTAAGCTGAACCAGCTGCAAATACAGATAATGTACATTCATTACACTATAATAGGAAGACCGTGTGTGTATGTAAAATTTTGTATACTGTGGTTGTGTCTGGGTTTTTTAGCTATCGTGCCTGCACTCTGAGACACTTGCCAAGGTTTTCATGCCTGTGCAGACTGCCACTGCCACGTCTGTGACTCCAGAGAGCTCCAGGCTAGTGGGCTTTATGGCAGGGCTTTGCGTCTTCAGCTGTACATCTACTTGGAGTAGTGAGTATCTCACAGCGAGATCATGAGGGCTTAGCCGCTGCAGCCCTGATCTTAAGAAGAGCCAGCATGCTGGGAATAAATAATAAACAAAACTTAGATGATCGTGATACTTACTAGATGAATGTTTCATGATAAGAATGACATTTTTTACTATAAATGACAAATCCTGTAAACAAAACATAGACCCCTTGCCTATGAAAGGAAAAATATTAAAATTACTTATTAAATTGCTATTTGAAAGGTGAATGGAAAGCTCCGTGCATTTGCGCTTGACAGCTATTGTTGTTGTCATGAAATCATTTTGACATTTAAATGTCAAAAATATTTATATGGATATGCTATTCTTCCAAGACTTATTCTTTTCTCTTTGATCACTCTGGTATTTCTGGTGTTGTCTGTCAGTGTTTTGATTTCGCTGTGGATTTATGTCCGAGTGGTACACTGAGTCCATCATTAACCCTATATACTTTGCAGCGTATTGGGAAAATGGTAATCTTTGCAACTTCTTTCCTTGCATACACTTTATAATCACTTCCTTCTTCCTTCCCTGTTTTCCTTTCCAACACATCTCTTTCCTTCTCCTTTATTTCCATGAGCTTTGTCTTCTAACCAAAAAAATGAGAATTGTGGAACATCTTAGGTGGCGGGTATCATCACACCCTTCTACTCTCATGCTGTATCATTTCCTCCAGCCTTTTTCTGCCTTGTCTATTTAGAGTGGAGTTTTTAGGCAAGGACTGCAGGTTGCCCCGTCTTGCTCTGTTTAGTCCTTAGTCTTTATTCTGATAACCATGATTGTGAATGATAATTAGTTTTCACAGATAAATGTGACATAACATTCTCTTGAGAGAGACCTCAGGCTTTCCTGTATGTGGGAAAAGATCTGGCTTCAATTCATGGGGTATTTTGTAAGTTCCTTAGGTGAAGTTGGGCAAAACGTTCCTCCCGCATAACTTAGGCATCTGGAGACCCAACAAAAATGTACTTACCTCCATGACTGCAGAAAATGCTGAAGATACAATTACCATGCATGCCTGAAGAAAGGTGAGAGGGATATGGTCCAAGGTCCCCATCCAAAAAGTTTATCTGGCCTGGATTTTTTCAGAAAGGACTCAAGAGCAACTAGCTCTATCACAAATTAACTGTATTTCTTTGCATGTGCTCTTTGTTACACCTTCAAAGAAAGTAAATTTGTTTCCAAGCTAGACCTGGTGTCTCTCAGATCCTCAGGAGGATGCTCAGTTTCTGTGTGCTTTTTCTTCCTGTAACTTTAATAACAAGACCCTTAATTCAAGGGCCTAAAGGGGAAGTACATCTCCTCCAATGCATTCTCTCATTAGTACTATGTAGCTTTTACCAGCATTTCATTCCACTTCATTTAAATAAAATATGGCCTTTGTAACCGAGAAGATAATTAGTAGCTGGTGGAAGCTCATTTGTAATTATGTTGAGTTGAAACTAGTAATTATTACATTACTTTATATGTACAATGTTTTTCCTCCCAAGTCCCCTCTGATTCCCTCATAGATGCCTATGAATTTTGCAGCAATTTTGCAATCACTGTTGTGGGAGATGGAGGAGATCCCAGCAGCTCCTTGTTACCTTTCTTTCACTACACAAAAAGGAAATAATTCCTCAGCTTGTGAGGAAATCGTCCTTCTCTAGATGATACTGTTTAATTAGAGACAACTTATTGCTGGGTTTTGTTCAAGAATATCTTGCTTTTATGCTGCCAGAGCTGTCTTAAATGTTACAGGTATGTTTGTAATTTTTTAGTAATGGAATGTTTTCTGAGGTTACTTCCAGGAAAACTTCAATCATATTAACAATTACTTGTGATAAACACTAGGATGTGCTACTAGTTATACTTCTTATATGACTTTGGGGGTGGGGGATTGCATATTCTGCGAAAGATGAAAGGAAATGCACTGACACCAAGATGCGCCTCAGCGTATCTTTGTGCTAATTGGTGCAGTCTGCCCTCTTCTAAAAGGCAGCCTTTGCCTTTTCGCTCCGCTCTCTCTTAGTGCACTCCCCAAGGTCTGTGAGGTGTCATGCAGAGCCCGGGGACATTTCTGTGGGTTACACTTTCATGTGGTAGCACCACTAAGCAGTGTCATAAGTATCACAGCTACAGGGGGCTTATCTGCTCTTCTGCTCTGACCTCCTGCAGAACACTGCTTGTTCAGCACCAGAACGAATTGTCCTAGGGCATCGCTGTGAAAATTCTAGGCAAACCTGAGTTAAAAATTCCCCATCTCTGTGTCCTGGCTTCTCTTCATTTAGGGGAAAAAAGCCCTTGAATTAATCAGTCCTTAGTTTTCAAAGATGGCATCTCCCTGAATATTTTCCTGCTAGTTTGCAGAATTATACTAACAGAAATTTCTTTCCATGTAAACACGTATGAATATTGACAATACTGCATGGTAATATCTTCCATGCCCTTTACTAAGTGTGTTTTCTAGACCATGACCAGGTCTTGTAGCTCTCTGAAATTCTTCCTCATCTTTCACCATCTTCTTCTTTAAAGCTACTGCAGATGGTTTGCAGGGAGGCAACACCACCTTCCTCCTCCTGTTTGATGCCATTTGCCCTACCAAGCTGTCACATTGCACTCGTTCATTACCATGATGCTTAATGTTTTTTCAGTGCCTCTACATTGAAGAAGAAAACTGGCATCATGTAACTGTGTCATCTTTGTTTCCTTGAATGGTTCCGACAGATGGGATTCATTTCAAGATTAAGACAGTGGTGTCTGCAGAGGAGACTTCGTAGTCAGTGGAGATGTGGGGAGCAATTCAGCTGACCATCACGAAGGATATGATTTGTTCACACCACAGAGACATTAATGACACTTCCCACGTCCTCAGTAATCTCATCTGGTTTCCAGCTGCTGCTCTAGAAGGGCAAGAATCTCCCAGAGATCCATTTGACACCATGCATACCTTGAAGTGTACCAAATGCCACTGCCAACCAGTGTGTAGGCAGCTGAGTCATCCTCTAGTTGTCTGTTTTATCATGAGCTGAAATGCTTCCTAGGCTATATTGCCTGTAATAGGATTTTAGATTTCTATAGACACCTACGTGGAGACATTTTAAGTTTCCTAGTCCAAAATTAATTTGGGCCCGAAGGTTCATTTTAGTTGCCTGAAAACAAATATTTACCATTTCTTTAATCTCAGGTCAACTTGCTCTACTTTTTCTCAAATTGCTGTAAGGACCACATGATGGTAGACTGTGCAGGGAGAGACACTATAGTGGTTTTGATACTCCTAGGCAAAAGATTTCTAGTTCTCCTGGTTTGAGAACATTTACCTTTGTTAGTTAAAAAGTTTAAGTGTTTCAGACTTGCCAAGGAAATAGAAACTATTCCATGAAGACTGGAAAATTTAAGCGGATCTTCCAGATTTCTCCTGAGATAAAGACCACATATATCTATTGAATGCATCTGCCTACAGATCTCCACTGGCAATTGTGTCAGTGCTGTCTAGTGTCAGTGCTGTCTAATGTCAGGGCCAGCGCTAGGATTTCACTTGTACAGAGTATGCTGTATAAATAATGTGTCTTGGGTATTTTAATATTCCAGGCACGTGACACTTAGCTTCAGTAATACCAATATTATCATTTTCTTTCTTTAGAAATCAACAACACCAGTTCCTTGTGTTTATATCCAAGGCCACTAGCATGTTATATACAATAGAAATGAAATCCTTGTCTCTCTACCAAAAGTTGTCAGAATCTGTGGCCTTCATGGTCTTATTAAATAGGGCAAAAATGACATTCTACTCCTCTTTCACAGCTCCTTTCAAAATAATAGCAGGGAGATTGTTATGAATAAACTAGAAAATATGACAACGTTTTCATTTTTACTTGGACTATGAAATATTTGTATTCATATTTCAATTTAGATTCAGAATTAGTGTTGTGTTTAGATTTAGGTTTAGATGCAGCAGAATCACCCTGCATTTGTAAGTTGAGGGTTTGGATTACAACTTTGTTTTCTAGGTTTGGATATAATGTTCTGTAATGTTTTGCAGACAATTTAATACATTACTCACTTTCCTTTTGTCTTTTCTTTGAGATTTATTTATGAATGTCTAAAATCAAGATGCTTGAGTGCTGGGGAGATAAAAGCCATTGTCATCAACGTTGCCACACAATCTTTTCCACACTGTATCATAAGCTTTTTATGCCTTAATAGCATGCTAAAAAGTACTGTAAAGATGTTGTATCTGATGCTTATGACATTTCACATAAAAGATTATGGGCTGTACAGCTCAGCTGGTGGCGCCAGGTGCATGTGCACTTCATTTCAGGAAATATCACTGAGAAATATTTATGATGGGTAGTGAAATGATTGCAGGAGAAAAACATTGCTGTAATGGGAACTGCAGTACCATTTAACTTCTTTAAAATTCTTTTTATCAAAGTTGCTGTCTTAATAGTGCTTGTCATAGATGCCTTACATTAACATACTCATAGTGGGATCCATCTGCCAAAATGTAAGAGTCTAAAAATTAGACATACAATTCCAAGTCAGTCATCCTAGGCTATACTGTCATACGAGAGATATAGACACCTCCAGAGAATATTCACATTAAACTCTTATTTTATGATGAGCTGAATTGCCTTTGAAATGTAGCAATCCCTCATTGACTACAAAGTGTATCTAGAGTTACAAGCTTAGGTTTGGGTATGTAATTTTATGTTACCTAGATTATCAAATTTAGACAGATGTAGTTTTGGTTGACTATAACCAGTACTCATCTGGTTTCCTTAAAATCTTTTCCAAAATAATATATTTTTATATATATATCATAATCATCATTATATTTTTTATCATTTACCCAAGTAAAGTGACAAACTGTGAAACAGAGATCCAAAATATGGGAGCTTTACAGTATGGCTGCACACTGGCAAATGATCTGATCCCAAGGATTTTTGTTTTGAGCAATGTCAGAAGGAAACAGAAAGGAGTGAGGCATTCCCTTTTCAAGGGCACGGAAATGGCTGTGCTCCTCCCTAGGATGATGGTTTCGTCAAGAAGCCCAGCCTGAGGCTGCTCTTAGAGCAGCCCTGTGGAAAAGGACTTGGGGGTACTTATGGATGAAAAGCTGGACATGAGCCAACAATGCGTGCTTGGAGCCCAGAAAGCCAATCGCATCCTGGGCTGCATTAAAAGAAGTGTGGCCAGCAGATCCAGAGAGGTGATTCTCCCTCTCTACTCTGCTCT
>VYZM01016400.1:0-64569 GCA_013398915.1 Dromas ardeola | reverse complement strand
ATCTTTTGGTCAGCCCTGAATTGGTCAAGCAGTTGGACTAGATGATTGTTGTAGGTCTCTTCCAACTGAAATGATTGTATTCTAGTCTAGTCTAGTCTAGTCTAGTCTATTATTCAGGGATGCATCAACAGACCACTGAGACATTCCTATTTCCAACCTCCATTATGACACCATGTAACTTCCCATATGAATGTACTAGTTTAATTCAGAGCCAACTTCATGTTTTTCAATGTTCAGCTAACACCTTCTGCACTTCTCAGCTCAGGCTGAAGAGGGAAACAAGTAGCTGCACAGCTTCCATATCTTCACTTACCATGTGAGAGGAATACATGCATAGGGAGTGTTGTAGACCCACTGCTCCCCCTTCACAAATCAGGACCTTTTCCAAGGAATGCAGATCAGTGTAGCGTATCAGATCAGTGTAGCTGGACAGATTCTGAGGTGAAGCTGTGCATTTGGATAGGATTTTTGCATATGCTATTTTACTGTGTGTAGTTACACACTGGAAATATGAAGTAGTTCATTGTGGACTGGGCAGTTGTTAGCGTGATGTTTGGATCCTATAAGGGACTTAGCTATTGAATTCCATAATCTAAATCCATTAATCTGAATTGCACACAATCAACCTTAGTTTGGCATTTGCAATCAATATTTTTTTTAGTTGGGGAAATCATTTAATATTTATGCTTCAGGTTGAGAGTAGGGCTGAGCAAAAAAATCAGGCTTGGTCATTACCGGTTTGAAAACTATTCATAGTCTTTGTCTGAGGATGGAAAACAGAAAAGTATATCAACAAAATTATCCTTAAGTTTCATTTATTATTTTCCCAAACTGCTCATTTCATTTTTAAAGATTAAGTTTTTTACCTTTTAAAGGTGTAGTTCCCTCATTATTACTCATTATTACCAGCACCTCGCATAAACTACATGAATGTAACTGGGGAGTCGCCATAACACAAGATAGCTTTTCCATCTGGGAGTATCCCTCATGAGCATTTTAGAGATTTGCTGTTGATTCTGTTGACATCCATCTTTTAGTTATTCCACATTAAAGCAGGTGTGTTGCCACTTGACTTTGAACTCACATTTCATGAACACTATAACCAAAGTGCCCAATAAAATAGAAAATATACTGTGTAATCTTCGGTAGGACTAAAAGGGAAACTTAAATAAAAAATAAAGACATATAGAAGGAACAGAGCTCGTCTGTCCTAATTTCCACTACTATTCCTTCCCACACATTGCTCTGTGATCCATTTGCCTGTCTCCATGTTCTTTGGCTTTTAGAAGAAAAACATGAGAGGAGCAGGTTCTGCAATGGGTCTAGTAGAGGGAGTTCCAAATTGGACTAGTTGGAAGGTGGAGTTGACATTTTTGAAGAGAATTATGCAATGTGGTTGCTTAGAATAGCAGAAAATTCAGAAAGCCACCTTCTCACCACATGGTCAATATTCCTAAGCCCCTCCTTAAAATATAGTGGCATTTGCTACAAAAATACCAGGCAAGAATCTGTTGTTTCTGTGTTAAGCCTCTGACATTGCGGTGTTCCCTGCTGGACAGGGGAATCCTCCAGATGCCCCTGACCATCTAGTTTAGGGGCTAAAATTTAGGGTTACAGGATCTCCCTTCGGAGTTTTTCCAAGTTACCTCCTTGTCTTCATTAACTTTATAGGAAATTTAGGCTTTATTTTGGAAGGCTGTTTTGCTAGAAACGGTGTATGGTCATGCTATGTTTGTAAGTCAGGCTGACTGGATTTCAGTCTAGATGTATCTGTATTCAAGAGATGGTTTGGTATTGCTGTATTCATTCCTGAAGTTCATACTTTTCTCTTTTGCCTTTTTGGCCTTATCACATCCAAATCTTATTTTCTCAGAAGATCAAATGCACTCTGAAATTCCCTGGATAGGCTCTCTTTCTTCTCTTAGAGGCTCAGGTGCTCTAACATTTCAATAAACGACAAACCTTACAGCTGCTGGTAACAAACTCAAAGGTTTCAAGCAGGTCAGGGCCTGAGTACCCTTGTGATGAGTGCTATAGCATTCAGTTGTTATGTAGAAAATTTAGCTAATCTCTAGTTGCAGAAACAAATACAGCTGCACCTGTGTTTTTTAGGGGCTGGGTTCGTTCCCCAGATTTCTGACTAGGCTTCCTATATTGGGTGAAGGGATGTGCAACACAGAGCAGGATCTGAGCAGGTGCCGCTTGAACTAGCTAATATAAAAAATAAGCACAAGGGCATCTCATTGCCATTTCAAGGGCCATAATCTTGGCCTCTGTCTGTCTGGAGTCCATGATTGAAGACTGTTTCCTTAGGGTAGGTGCCCACATTGAGTCATGCAGATACTTCAGCAGCACACATGGCTTACTTTCATGAGAAACAAGTACAAGGCTGAAAGAATACTTTATATGCAAGGACCTAGTGGCTGGAATTCCCTTCTGCAGCAATTTAAAATGATTTATTGCTGCTGTTGCAGGCACAGTGCTGTGACAGGCTGCAGGCTACCTTGAGTTTGCCCATCCCCTTGTGAAAGTTGTGTCACTGAATAGGACCCAGGAGCCCAGAAGCCCGATTGCTCAAGCTGGACCTTGGCCATTTTCCTTTCAGTACTTAATACAGACAGGGACAGTCCTGGCTTGTGCATGCTGCAGCAAGATTGTGTCTATGCTTTCTACTAAGGACGTAGATGTGAATTAGCCAGAAAGGTGCTCAGACTAGGGCAAACAGAGAAGGAAATAACGAAGGGCAGGACCAGAAGCGCCTAGGGAAATTCAAAGTAAAAAATCACTTTGTCCTGTGAAGAAAGTGAAAACTGAGCATTGGATTTTGGATCTAAGGTCTGCACTGTTTTGGTACCTAAACAGAATGTATTTATATGTTTTCAGTTTAGTAAATACATTTATTTGACTTAGAAGAATTGAGCACCTTATTTCTGTTTCACTTTAGCTATGTGTGCTTAATTCCTTTTGCGTTCTTCGAAAATTTTACTGAAAGTTTCAAAACTCTTTCTCCAATAATCGATTTATGTCACAACTGTAATCCTCAAATCCAGACTGTGATAAAGCTGTAGACCAGAAAGAGTCTAATTTAAAGGAAAGCAATTCAGAGAAGAACAACTCCTCTTTTCTTTTCTCTTCCTACCCCATTTTTTCCATGCTTGTTGAGTCCAATGCAGAAATGGTAGCAATTACCAATTTAGCAATGCATGCAGCATGAATTTCTTTTTCCCTTGCAGGCATTCCTTTGTGGTTTGCTAGCTGAAACAAGGGATTTTGGGGTAGACTTCTCTCCTTGGTCAGTTGGAAATACCGTGCAACTAGTGGCTGCTCTGTAACTGATAGGAATGTGCTGCTGACAAGAGCAGCTGGTGATTTCATCAGTCAAATTGGCAGTGTCATTCAATTTAAGGCCACTTGGCATCACTTACTATCTAAATATTGTACTTTTATATGCTAAGCTCACCACTAGGTTCTGGAACATGGAGAAAATGTGGAGAACTGGAAAAATGTGATGAGGATGAATGCATAAAATTTTAGAGAACTTTTAATTGCTAGAGCTGAAATAGCAGTGAAATGTCTTTTTGTTGTTAAAGACTTAAAAATTTATCAAGAAATAATAAGTGTCACATCTATCTCCCTAGTTCTCTTGGTCTTGATATAATTATTCACTAACAGAACTAAATTCTGAATTTTTTATATGACACTCAATATATAATATAAAATGCCTACCCTTGTCAAATCAGCAGAGAAAAGAACAAGCATTCTATCCTGGTTACTGAAAATTAAAAATGTATATGAGATGAGAGCCCCAGTCATCTGGGAAAATTCACTCAGGACAGAGGGTCGGCATAGTGCCTTTGTACACATTATGCCACACTTAAGTCTGGAAAACTTCCAGTGACATCAATACGAGCAGGTCAGGTGCAAAATTTCAAATTAAAATTACCTTCTTTTATCCCTTCCTGAAAGCCCCCAAATTCTTAAAGTCTGATGTGATTTCTCACACGAGCAGCACAGTTTAAGATCCAGACTTTAAAAGGCTAAGCAGTAGAAGAGGTTCTTATTCAGTCTCTTTGCTTTGATATTTTCATGAGAGCTGCAAGAAGTCTGCTGCTAATAAAAAGACATTTTGAGTTACCATTAAGAACTCAGTTTCATCTGGGGTCTGAATTCAAATGGGATACTGAAATGCTAAATGCAAATGCTGTCCACTAGCTAAAAGATTGCAGACTGCTTTCACTCTGATTTTTGCTCCAACCTGCACTACATTAAATTTGCAGTTGGGCTTAGTTTGGTAATAAGAGGCATTCAGGTCAGAGCGCTTACAGCATGGGCAGAGGTTAGCAACTCAGGATTGGTGAATCCAGTTCTAAATGCGTGCAGATATCCCTCTGCTGCATAAAATGACTTTCAGTAAAAGCCTTTCACTGAATTTATTCACTAAATATGGGATTAGCAATGCCTTTCAAAGCTATGTTTTCAAAAGGCAGTATCAGTTCACACGTGCAGCATAGCTCACACCTCTGTCTACACCATCACGTTTTTTAAAAGGAGTTATGCCTTGAGCTATCAAGCAACATATTATTTCTACAAAGCTGCATGTGTGGTTCTTGGAGAAAAATTGGACTCTGAGATTATTTTTAGTTCTGGAGTGAAAGGATACTTCTCAAAAATCAACTTCAGTGTTAAATATCCCTTTCAATAATTCTTCGAATTTGGAGACAAAACCAATTGGTCAGAAAATGATCAGTTTCCTATTATAATGCACTACTTTAATGTTCTTTGTGCTCCTGGGCTCTGGTTTTAATTTCATGTGAGAACAGTACATTTTCAAATTTATATAGAAATAACATATGGTATTTTGTTGCTATGGCAATATAGATCCCTATTTCTTCATTTATGAATAATAATAATAAAAATCTAATTGAATCAAGTTACATTTTCATTCCACCATTTCCTGAAGGTAGCCTTTCATGAAGACACTGTATACACTTAATTTAAACTACTTTATTGCCCTGTCTAATAGGATTTTATGTTCTATTTGGGTTTCGTTGTTAAAGCTCTAAGCATTGATTTTAGCTTATGCTACCCCACTGGCAAACATTACTGCATAAATACAAAATGTGTCTTTTTTTGTTAGGACAGTCAAGCAGTGGAACATGTTGCCCAGACAGGTTGTGTGGTCTCCACCCTTGGAGCTTATCCCAGAAGACACTGCTTGAAGCATGAGGCTGGACTAGAAATCCATATTATTCTGTGGTTCTTTTATTGTGGATCCCAAGACCCCAGTTTACGTCAGTTGCTGCAGCTTGAAAACGTAAAATGGGAATACGGGAAGAATTTTTACAAAGTCTCCTGTATCTAGTTTAGGAATGTACCTGGCGTTACCAAGAAAGTGTGTCCTCAAGGACTTCATCCCAGTGCCTCATTTTACCCTAATGTTATTAGCTTTAATTTTATCTTCTGTATCATTTGAGGTCACACCTTGCTCTGAATGTCTTGGATCATTCGAGGAAATTCTTGGACCTGAAAGACATCCCATTTTGGTTGTTATTATTTCAAACTGTCTTTATTTCAAACTCCATTTAGCAACCAGGTGTTCTAGTCGGATAATGACATACAATGTCTTCCCTTCCATATTAAAGGAGTCAGGCTCTAGAGTTTAGACTGCCTGAAAGACTGTCTAGGAACACACCCTCAGGCAGAAAGACACAGTGAATCAACCCTTTGGCTTCTCAGAGTACGAGCTCAGCACTGCAAATTTCATCTGTGGAGGAGTGGGCACTTTTAAATGGACCATTTAGCAACTGAGGTTTTCTATTTTTTTTTAAATATATATATATATGTGTTGTTTATATATGTGATGTTTATATATGTGATATATATATATGCTGGAGATTAAGGGCTTCACAAGATTTTTTATAAAGGCACTGTAGTGTAAATTATTATTATATGGTGAAACTCCCATTGGACCTTAATTACAATTATAATAGCTACCATTTGCATTCCTAAATGCCCACTTCAAATCAGTTAACAATAAAAAGAAACCTCCCTAAATTGTATTCTATTTTCAAGGATGGATATTCCAGATTAAAAAATACTATTCTTGGTGATATTTCTAGCTGGGTCACTGCGATACAGACATACATAAAAATATATATGTGTATCATATGCAAAAATAATAAAAAGAAAAATACTATATGTTTGCAGGCATGTATGTATAAGTGTGTAAATATATATACACGTGTATACACACAACCATACAGAGTGCAAACTTAAGAGCCTTTTTTGTACTATTTTCTGTATTTCCAGGATTCCAGGCAATTATTTGAGCCTTTCAAATTAGAATGATCTGTTAAAGGGGAGTTTGCCTTTATTATTCTGATCTGTCATTTCTTTTATGTAACAAGCCAGCTGTTATTTGAACAGCATCATTCATTTCCTCAATGGAATGATGACACTACAATCAGCCTTCATTATCTTCCCATGCTCTTATATGAGAACTAAGTGCAGAGGAAATACTTTGTAATTACACTAGGCAGATTTCCCACATGTTAGAGATGCCATAGATGGGATTAATGAATATCACTTGAAAAGGTTGAAGTAGACAAAAACAAAATTAGGCTTCAGTAATCGCAACATGCAGATGGGTTGAAATGCTAGTGGGAAAAAATCCCATCAGCAATTAAACTTGCTTCTTGGAACAGCAGATGTGCATAGTCTCTTACTGAATACTGAGTACACTTGAAAGGAATTTGTAGAGGAAGAATGCTGAAATATATACAGCTCTGCTCAGGCAGAGTTGGGACAAGTGACAGGGTTGTGTTTATTTTACTTAGCAGGCGTCAGGACCCTCCGTCTCTGCTCAAAAGAATCCCAAACTTCTGCTAGCCGATGACTGCTCCTCTTACCACTTCTGCTGCTTCCTGACTTGAAAACCTCTTCAGCTTTCAGACACCTGTTAAAGGCCTGATCTAGGACAGCAACCATATGGTACAGATTGACCCTTTAATCTCTGAAGGGCACCGTTAGCTCTCCAAAGGAGACATTTCTCTTGCAGCTGGCACGAGCACAAAAGCGTCTCTGCTAGCTTCTTCACCAGATAATCTTCAAAGATTTTATTGACAAGGAAAACTGTGCAACTGAAAACCACCAACAAAACCAATTTAGCCACCTAGAGGACTTGCTGTGAGTCACCAAGCAGGGAGCTGTGATCTTGAGAGGCAAATGTGAAAAACACGAGTACTAAATCAGTCATTTCAGTTTGAGGTGCTGGGCTTTTCAAACAACAGGCTGTAGGCCAAATCTGACTTGCAAGGTCCAAACAAAAGGTCCACAGTCACCACTGCGGGATACCTCTGGGTACGACAGCTGGGGAAAGTGGGAAGGGTAAATGAGCAAGGGGGCAAGTTCACAGGGTGTCTACTTGTGCTGATTTTTCATTGATGGCTTTTGTTCTCATATATTCTGTTGGTCAGCATGTACCGCAAAATCAGAGCATTTTGGAGTAAGTATTCTAACTCCTTAATTACTGAAAAGCGGCCTCCAGTCCCTTTTGGTTGTAGGTGGTGGAATGGATTTGACTATAACAAAGAAATTGTCATCTGCCACCTTGCACAAAAGAAGTGCCGTGATCTGACCCAGTGGTTAAAACTCCAACTTTTACTGTCGAAGTAGCTTCTTTTCTTCTATAAGGGCAGAGTTAAGTTCCCTTTTCCCTCTCCTGTGCTGGGTAGAGATTGAATTTCTCTCCTTCTCCACTTGCCTGCCGGGCTGTGTCTCAGATCGGTAACCCTTCATACTTCTCTCACTGGTTTCTTCTGCTCCCCAGGCACAGCCACATCTCAGACTGGATCCAAAATCTGGCACTGTGGACACAATAGGCAGAGCTGTATACAGCCATAGATACATATGCATATAGAGAGAGGTGCAGCATTATAGAAATAGCCAGTTAGGCTAAATCTTACCTGTGATTTAATCCCAGTCTCTACAATAACTTCACCTCACATTTTACACCTAACAAAGTCACCAATGAAGAGAAGTCTTTTGCAATAGGTTAGTTACAGTCCGGAATCACTGATCTGTCCCTGTACAAAGTCAACCGTGCTCTTGATCGCAGTTATAATATATAAAATACTATGCTTGCCACTAAAAGGTCTGTATCTATCTATCACTATTATTTCCTCTTTGAAGGATGTGGAAAAGCATGTCGTATCCCAGATACTGTTACACTTGAAATCTTGCTAGGGACAAAACGGAACCCTTCATATGTATATATATGGAGCAAAGAATTTATTGTTAGACTAATCAAAATAATATCAATCTAACTAAAATACAACAAACAGTTACTCTTAGTCAATTCCAATACTATTAACGCTCATAGTCCAAGGTAATATGGAAAAACATCATGGATAATAATTTAGTAACATCTACCACTTTTCCTGAAGCTATACTCACTCTTCCACTGACCTTATGGGCCCTACAGCCAGTATCTCCAGTCTTGTTCAAGCAGAGGGGTGTGCATGGAGGGGAAAAGATCCGTGATGTGTCCTGGGCATCCTGCAGTCTTCGGGAGGAGAACAACATGGTGGTGGGGGTCCCTTCCTCCTCAGTCTTGGGGTCTACCTGGGGCTATTTATATGTATTTTCTTAACAAGACCTGCTTCTACTCACTGAACATCGCCCAAAAAGCTTTTTCCAGCCCTTGTGAACATAAAGGGCTGTTGTATGTGACAGCGTGACTACCTATATTGTTCTGTTGAACTTTTACCACACAGTAACCCCAGAAGCTACAAGAGGTCAGGCCGTAGTCCCTTGACTATTGCTAAAACTAGCTCAGGGCTAGAGAAGTCTTGAGTCCCTCCACTGTCAGGTCCATGCCAAGTCTGTGGTCTTGTGTGACTAATGGCAAAAATTGTACTTACTGACGCACACTACCACTATGTGATTACTGGGGGTGAACAGAAGCCGTTAACCAGTGACTATTCAACTTGTGAATATCTATGTGGGAGTGGTGTAAAGGTTACCTCTTCCACCCTAATAACATAATCTTCAGGTTTTGTTTCCCTTTGATTTGCTCAGCACCCTTCTGCCCATTCTCTCTGTATGGTCAAGTCCCTTTGCATGCGAATGCAAATAGGCCATTCCTAAATATAACATATGCTACAACTTTGTGAAAAGTATTTAGGAATCACAACTGCTGTGAGCGTGTAGCAGCCTGATATGGATTGAGGCAGTGCATACAATAAAAAAACCTACCAGTTGACATCAGGGATTTATGGAATTTTCTACAAGAGGAAAAAACCAGTCCAGTATATCCTCTATCTATTTTGTGTTTATTCATCTATTTATATTTAGGTCAGTATATATTAAATTATTATGACTATTTTTTTAATCCCTCTTTCATTTCATAATCTCACTTTTATTTTTGTCTAATGTTTGATGAATTAAACCACAAGATTTAGAAAAGTGTTGTTAGCCCTGATGACAGTATCTCCACGAGAAGCTGATCTCCAGTCCCTGGAGAGGTCTTAACAATGTGGCGGTTAGATTCCTGTGAGTGGAACCCTCCGAACATCTGCGACACACACCTTGTTTTGTCTACAGCCTTAAATACAGCTTCCCATCTCTGCATAAGTCTTTCAAGCATAGAAAAAGAATTCATTGCAGAGATCAGCAGATGGTTTTCATTGTTATTATTCCTATTGGCACCAAAAATGCTTAAATCAATGAGCAGGCTTTGGAACAGTATTTCCTCCTCTATTTCTCATTTTGTTTTGACAGTCATTTGAGCATCTCCAGATTCCCAGATTAGACTCAGTATGTGGTTTATCTATTTCATCAATACTCTTACAAAGAAAGGCTTATCTTCTGCTTCAGCCAGTCGCCCTCCGTCATTTCTGAAAGCCTAGCAGTTATGACATTATGTGCACCTCTCACACCCTCTTGTTATCATCTCAGATTGTTGTCTGCATTTAATGTCAGATAATAATTAAAAAAAAAATTTGAAAACTAGTAAATGTGGGGTTGTTAACGTCAGTTAGCAATCAGCATGCCTTATGCTTCCTATTAGAAGACTTCTTTCAGCTGCTTACAAGCCTTCCTTGATTTAGCTGTTTTCAACTCAGATTTTCTGTGCTGAATGCCTGTTTCTGCCCAATAGATGTATTTATTTTTAAATCAACTCATAAATGGTTTGGTAACAGTAACAGAATGGAAAAATACATTTGTTTTGCTCATGTTAAAAGATTCAGCCTTTTCTTTGCTTTTCTTTTTTTTTTTTTTTTAAAGAAGACCCATCACGTACATATGCGTTTGTGTGTTTTGGCAGGCATGTGCATTTTCTCTCTCTGGAAAAAGCTGCTCAGCTTTGGCCTTTGAAAAACCACTGTTAGCTTATGTCCTACAGATATCCTCTTGCTACAGCTTTCCAGGATAGTCTCCCAAAATCCCAGCTGTGGCAGGTCTAGCCTGTGGTTGAACAAAACTATGTTTAAAATTGTAGTTGTGACTAATTCTAATCATGCCAAGTCCAGGTTTCAGACCTTAAGGGTCTCCTGTGTGCTTGGTAGTGACTTGCTTGCTGGGCCCAAGAAACTTGGAGGAAGACTGTAGTTTATTCTTATTCCAAGGGGTTAAAATAGCAGGGGAAAGTAAGGATGACCACAGAACAGGACATAGGAACACATCCTGGGGCATGGGATAAGATGTGAGGTTGCAGATGGTGGAAGCTTGCATTGCTGGTTGTGGGGAAAGTGGGACTTGGAAGTGGGGAGAGGAATAGTGTGTTTCCCAGGGCAAGAGATTGAGGGCGAAGGTGAAGAAGGAAATTAAAGTCTACCATGTAAATGTGAAAAAAAAGGAACTACAAGGAGATTAGGCGTCTGGATAAGAGACAAGCTGGGAATCAGTGAGCCAAAGGACAAAATGTAACAGGGTGAGCAGATACAACCTGACGCTGAGGCAGGGTTGAGGTGCAGGGAAAAGGGATGTGGATGCAGAAGATCCATAGATGAAGAGCTAGATGAAAACGAAATCTGGTAAAAAGTCTGGTCACCCAAGATTCAGTACTGCTAAAAGGGAAGTGGTCAAAAAGTTACAGTATGGCTGTGGGCTCAGGAGGTGATCCTGGTTGTTTAAATGGGGAGAAAAGAGTTGTTCAGACAAGGAGGTTTTCACTTTTATTAAAAATTGGAGAAATGGGACTGACTGCGTGGGACTATGATGAGGCTGCAGTGACAGCGTGGGAAAGGACTGCAATGGGGAGACCCTTTTGCGATGGGCCAGATAAAATTAAGTTTGAGGGAATGGGAGGAACAGCCTGCAGGCAAGCAGAAAACTCCTACCACAGCTTGAATTTGATACAAGGGTTGGTCTCAAATGCACAATCCATGGCCGTGTATGTGTTCCATACCTGAATCAATATAACGGTGGAAGCACAAAGCTCTCTGTGGGCAAATTTACCCTGTTTAATTTGCACTTGTCATCAGGAGGAATTAGGCCAGGAAAAGTACCACACTAACAGAGTCATGATCCAGTTTCCCAGTGCCTTTGGTAACTCAGATATTTCTGTTTAGCATTGCACAGTGCTCAATACAATCCATTTTTCTTGAGTTCCACTTACTTCTTTTCTGTTGTCAAACCTACGTGAATTGCTGCTATTGCTAAGTGCTTGTTACCTCAAATGACAGAGCTGGTAAAGTTCTGATTGCTACAGTTTACTTTCTTAAGAACCTACAGACTTCTACACAAAAAACCACACCCTGCACACAAATACATTAAAAGAACATTTTTCAAGATTGAAAAATCATTGTGCATGAAAACGTTGTTAAGTACCAGAGCAAAGCTTGCTCATGCTGAAGTGGCAAACAATCTGCTTTTACCTTCTATGTCTTTTCTGAAGTGGCTGAGGGATTTTTGCTGAAACACGCCAATATAAATCTGATCTGTGGAAGAACAGGGCTTCAGTTTAACTAGAAACATGAGCATGGAACAAGCAATAATAATGTATGTTACCAAGTTTCCCATAGCAAAAAATGTTTTTGCAGATTAATTAGGATCTGTTTGCACCTCTGTAGGTCAGCCGTTGATCAGATCTGGCATTTAAATAGTGCTATCATTTTTAAGTTAAAAGACTGGGGAGGAATAAACTAGTGAAGCATTTACTCTTCTGTTTCCCTGTTCTCATTCTACGGTGCACACCACAAGCACAAGGTTTTGTACAAGCTCGGTAAACCTGTTATGATCCAAACTGTGATAATTTGGATTTGAATAAGGCGTGTGATTGGGGTTTTTTTTTTTGTTTTTTTTTTTTTTTTTTTTTTTTTTGAAGAGTAAAGAAAAATATTTGGCAGGATGACAGCAGATGTAAAACCCAGACTGAAGCTGTCAGCATGGATGCAGCAGTGCAGCTGCTGCCTGCCTTTGAGAAAGGTCAGGAGGAGATGCAGACAGCTCACACAGCATGTAGATGTTGCCGTAGGCAGGAGTGTAAGTACAACACGGAAGCAAACAGAATATGCAAGTGCAAAATTCACAGAGGAACACATTTTCCCCATGACAAGTTATGTCAGCCGTAACACATAATGCCTGCGGATCGGTCAGGCAGTCACACCTCACTTCTTCCCACAAGTGAAAGGCGCTGGCTCACCTCTGCGGACTCCCCGCCAGGAAGCAGAGGCTAAAGCCCACCGAAATCAGTCAAAGCTCATTTACTTCGACGTGCTTTGAATCAGGTCTTAAGACAACACGTCCCTCTGGGTCCTCCTGTTGTGCGAGCCTGCATCGCCCAGCAGGCTGGGCTGTGAAATCCTTCAGGGGCCTTGCCTATTTGACACGTCTTTGCACAGCACCGTGTTTATTTCAGGTCCTCCTTCATCTAAATTTATCCTGATTTTTAGCAATTAGGAACAATAATTAGGAATACAGTTCGGCTGTAGTTTTTCATGGAGCCATCATAAAAGAGATTTAGCCTATTTAAGATCCGAGTCACCTTTGTTACTGTCTGTATTTCTGCCAGGCTATAATGGAAAGTGAGGACAACCTGGCTCCTCGTTTAGGTGCCTTGTTTGGGTCTCTGGAATCTGGTGGAACAGGGGGCTCGAGGAAGTTTAATGAGTCCATGCACATCTCATACTGATGCTTGAGAGATTAAGGCAGCAATGAAATTCTCTAGTTACTATCTGGATTAAACAGCTCAAGAGAGGGGAGTGGTGATTTGAAAGCTCGTTGGCTGCTAAGGGAAGGGATGGATGAAACTGGAGTCCCTGAGTGCTTTCTCTCTTTTGACAGCTACAGACAAAGTATGAAATGATCCCCTTGGGACATACCATCTTTTTTCATATTAATGAAGGCTTGCCCTCTATAAAGATCTTTTTATTTTACATTTTCAGCAAGCATTGCATTATTTTATTGTTCTCTGCTGCTGATGTGGCAATCTGACCCTGTTAGCCCTCTGGATATATTAGCAATCCTAAAATGCCATTTTTCTCTTGTGAGAAAATTGCTGAGAAGAAAGATATCCTTTTAACTCTTGCTGAACAACCCAAAATGTGTATTTCTTCTTGTCATTCATGTTAACTTCCTGTAGGTTTTGGGTGACTTTTCCTGGATCAAAGTCATCAGCTTACTTCATGGAGGTAAGTCATCCAGTGATACAACAGTATACCCAGCAGTACCTTGAAAGGGTGCCTAGAGCTTTTATAAGGTCAGTATCCCACTCTGATCTAATACAGTTTTAATTTTATTTATTTTGTTGATTTATCTGTTAATTTGATAATGTTGATGTATCTGTTGATTTATTTTTAAGTTTTTTAACCATTTTTCCTGGGTGTAAATTCCATCCCCGGACAAGTAAGGTAGATTTACCCCTGCTTCACAATATATTTTTTTGTCATTTCTTTTTATTATTCTCCCTATTTTTTAATTTCAAATGACTAAATGCTTATACTGCCAGCCTGAGCTTTCTTGGATAATTACTACCTTCTTACGCATTTTTTCCTCAGGTACTTACTGAACACAATCAAATTACAACATACTTAAAATCATGATGTTAAATTCCATTATTTAGCTCCCATTTACTTATTTGGCAGAAATTGAAAGTGCTAAACTACTAGCGCCACTTGCAGCTTTGTAGTCAAAGCAAAGCTATCCCCGCAGCAATTATTTCCGTAAACACGAGCATCTTATTCAAAACAGGAACCAGCATGCTAGGCCATTATCCTGCTCTGCCCCTGCTCCTCTGCAAGGGAGTGCTGCTGCTGAGCAGTCTATAGGGCTCGGCGTACGGAGAGAGATCAGCGAGGAGGAGGGGTGGAGTGGGTCGTAGAAAAGCCAGAGCAGAGAGACTCATCAAAAAGCAGGGGAAGGCAAGGAGCTAGAGAAAGGGAGAGAAATAACTAACAGAGAAACAGAGAAGAAGAAAGCCAGAAAGGAGAAAATCAAGGAGAATGATAAACAGAGATGCATTGGAGAAGAGAGAAAGAAGGGAAGATAAGGTGACAAATGTAAGCACCGAGGAGAAAAATATCCAGCATATTCATCACAATATCCCTTACTTATTGAATCCTAAGGAACATTCTCTGTCATATGAACATCCTACAGCCCACATGAATTTTAAAGGGAATAAGCTAGGATGTCAATCATATCCACAGCACCAGAGTTTCTGAGGCCATGATTTTACGATACAGGAAAGCCTGTCTTCAGGTTGCCGGTACCAGATCAAACTGTTGCAGCTGCAAGGAGCTAAGTGCTGATCTCCTGTAAGCTTGCTCTTCTGGTTCAAATTAGTGCAGAACTTCTGGTATGTTAACTTGGTACTATTAACAGGCTTTCTCATGTGTCATCTGTCCTTCCCCAGCTGACAAAAAGCCAGCATAACAGCATAAATCTAACATAAAGTTTGTGTTGCGTGCTCTGGCTAATTCAGCGGAAATGTGTTCATGTGTTCGTAATCAAATTTATAACGCTGGTCCAGGAGGGCATATATTTGGTAGTAAATGGTTTTGATACACTACAAATGTTGTTATGAGCAGAAGGGAACATACCATATACCCAAAACTAAGTATTTACTCTTAGTCAAATTAATATTTTAACAGTCAAAAATATTAACCCTGTTACAAAAATATAAAGAATCATAGAATTGCCTAGATTGGAAGGGACCTTTCAGATCATCTAGTCTAACCATCAACCTAACACTGGCAAAAATCATCACTAAACCATATCTCTAAGCACTATGTCTACTCGTCTTTTAAATACCTCTAGGGATGGTGCCTCAACTACTTCCATGGGCAGCCTGTTCCAATGCTTAATAACCCTTTCAGTGTAAATTTTTTTTCCGAATATCCAGTCTAAACCTCCCCTGGCGCAACTTGAGCACGTTTCCTCTTGTCCTATCACCTATTACTTGTGAGAAGAGACTGACCCCCACCTCTCTACAACCTCCTTTCATACTTACTGTTCAAATTAAGAGAGAGATGTCTCATCAGTAATAGTCTTAAAATTGCTTGGGTCTGCTTGGTGTTATTTCACATGTCTTGCTGGCAAGATCTGCCTGCTTCTCTCCTCAATTCCCAGGTGAAGTATGAAAGCTGCATATCAGCCTCCACATGCCCTACCTGACATAACGGGATGCTGCATGTCCCACGGTGACTACATAGGTTTGTCAGGCCTTTGCCACGTGCAATATACCCAGAGATGAAGTTACAACAGGATGGGCATTAGTCAGTTGACCACGACACAATTGTTAAAGCAAGCTAAGGTCAGCTCAAGCCAAGGCAAGGCCAAAAAATCCTTTGACCCTGAGCTGTCAGGTCAGCACAAAGCCTGCAGACTTTTACTAGTTATGGCAAAAATCATGTTTACTGGGGTACAGCCTCAGTGCTGTTTGTTCATCTGAAACCCTTTGTAAAACTGTATGATGCTCTGTAAATCTGCTTTATATTACTGGCAATTGAAAACGTGATCAATAGGAGCTTTCTTTTGCTTTTTGGCTGACAAATCAGCTGTGTTATGTATGTGTGAACTGAGCTATCTGGGTCCCAATGTCTAATGTTTAAAATGATGGAGGTCTGAACTTACATGCTTCTATATCAGGAAATATCCCTGATGAGCCTTCTCTTCTCTGTAAAGCATTTAATTCAGCCTACCCTGCAGAAATCACAAAAGGCATTAGTTCCATGTCAATTATTGCAGTTGGGTTCTGTTAGGATCCAAATTTATTTCACAGCAGCATGTATTTATGTGTTGTTAACACCTGATTGCCAAAAGTACCAGGCTTAGGAAAGCATCACTGGCAATTTCAGTGGGTCCCCTGAATGACGGCTTGTAGTCTCTACAGAAAAATAGCGGATGGGCAAACAAAACCCCATGAGGGAAGTGCTGACAACATCTGCTGCGCTTACCTTTATCTAGCTGCAAATTTTGGCTACAAACTCCCCACACCCCTTCCTTCCCCCTTCTCTTTTTTGCAGGTCTGCCAAGCATGAATAAAGAGCTCATTTCAGAGCTCAGCAGATGGCATTCCTCATTGTTATTCCTGTTGTTACCTAGGGAAGCCTGAGTCCATGGGCACGAGAACGTTATTGCCCACTGTTGTTGTAGTTCCACTTTGACTTTAATTTCTAAGTGTCCGTACTGCCAACATAATCTGTGATACCTCTTAATTAATAATACTTGGCATACACTATTGCTCTTGGCGGTTTCAAAGTCATAACATGTATCTATCTATTAACAGACTGCACATGCTACATTCTGAATCTGTCAGTAGAAAGTAGACTGTCCAGGTGATCCCTATAACCTTGTGAAGAAGGTTGAATCACAGGAGACAACACACACACCTCTACATATAAGGAGAAAATTGTTATTAGAGCCCTGCCTCCTCCGGTGCTCACGCTGGAAGTTGAGCATGTTACGGCTAGAAGAAGTATTTTGCAAAAGATGCTTTTTTCTCCATTTTAAAGATAGACAAACTGGTGGTGTTTTTTTTGGTATGCAAGGATGTTGCAAAGGTTTTATAGACACAGAACAAGTATTAAAAGCAATCACTACTTCTAGAAAGTGGTGCTGTTATTTCAAATGAATCTTTGTAAAGAGTCTTCAAAACCAGAGGGAGACCACAAAGGCCCTCTCTTTTTGCCAGAAGGCTTTGCTACCTTTCTGCCTAAGCTTCAGATGATATTAAAGTGTGCCAAGTCTACCTAGTTAGCCTTGGATAAATAAGAAACTTGCTCACTGGCTCGAGGCAGCAGTACGTATCTTCAACAGGTTTCAGATTATTTATGTGACAGTGTCTGTAAGTACATGTCTGTACGTGTGCTAAACGTCTAAATTCCCACTATAGTCACTGGAGATCTAGAAGAGGATTCAGTTCATAGAAAAGTATCCAGTACCATATGCAATACTGCTAAGAGTATCCATACTTTCAAATGTATTTCCCTAATTTAGTTCCCTGTAAAACAGAGACAATAATAGTTGTGAAAATCAATCTGCTGATATTTTTTAAGACCTCCAATAAGGGGCATACCAGGGAGAAAAATAATGCTCTTGTCTTTTCAGCAGTGTATGATGCATGGGAAGTGACAGGGACACAGGCTAATCAAGAAGAATAGAAATCACTGAATAGATGTGCTGACCACTTCATCCACTGCATGACGAAAAGGGTGTTTCTTAAAAATAGTCAGAAATTCAGTACTGCATCATAATACATATGTTGCAGTGATGGCACAAAAAGTGATGTTGCACTAAGTGGCATAAAATCTTAATCCTGGATTTTGTCTCTATGGCAGTCTTAATATTCCTTCAGTTAAATTTGTGGGGTTTATGTTTATTACAACTGTGCAATTAACACTTTGTAAATAATCTAACAGGCCTAAACTTTGAATGTTTGTCTACAGGCACATTTTGCCTCTGGGTAAAATGCAACAGCAAATGAGATATATTTTGAACCTGGTTTACTTATTATATTTTTGCTGTTAATGAAACTTTAAACTCACTTTACTCTCTGAGAAATAGCTGTTATAGTAAGGAAAGAACAATTAGAAAAAATTGTCAATAATATCTTGTCACTGAGGTTAGTTGGGTTAGGATTTCACACATGGAATATTAACCATAATAAAAGTAACAGACGGAGTCTAGGTACACTGCTGTACTTCATTATAGGGGCAAAATAGAATTTTCCCTACCTCTTCAAATTTTCAAATTATTTAGAAATATTTTTCCAGCAGGTATTGATTGCTGAACTCTCTAATAACTTTTCTGTCAGCAGATTTCTATTTACATTTTTGCATTCAATGAAAAAAGCGAGTCCTAAGAGTCAGGAATGAAAGTACTATGCTGCCTGCACTAATTATATATCAAGAAAGTACCAAAGGAAGAGGAGATGATATTTTCTGGGATTCTTTCCTTTAGGAAAAGAGATATCACAAGAGATTTTGGAAGTCTAATCCTCCTAACTCATGCAAATGAATTTCAATACTCTATTATAATTTTTCATTTAAAACATGATATCATCTTGCTTTTAAAAGTAATAATTCAAGAACCATGGCAATATCAAAAATATATATTTAGTAATCAGTTTCCTTCTCTGCCTTCATTCAGATGTTACACAGTGTTGTAATTAGCCATATGAAGTTGTGAAAGCAAATTTGATTATCACATACAGTCTATATAATGTGGCATTACTGATTGAATCAAATGCAATAGCAATGGCGATCTTCAGGACCTGACCTTGCAATCCATTATTCAAGATCCAAATGACTGCCTGTGTGGCTAAAACATCTAATTCCTAGAGTTCATTTCTACTCTCTAATGCTACACTGTTAGGAATAGACTAAAAAACTAGGAGTTCAGACCTTTATCTCAGGTCTTCACTTATTGAAGAAGCAACAATTATTCCCTCCTCTCATCCAAATCATCCTGGCAGGTAAGTGAAGAATTATTTTCAAATCTTTGCATTTGGAAATGACAGCTACATTTCAACATCATTATCTGCCTTCAAGCTGTGCTTCTCTGCCTACCCAAATCTTTGTTCTAGGTTCTGTCACTTTTTCAGCGATTTAGAGTGCTCATTTTAAAAGATGTCAGACTGGGCAGTTATAATTCATGATGCTGGGGAGGGCAAAGGCAAGAGAATTTTGTGCTAACCCTTTTTTCAATTCAAAACTGGAATAGACAAATAGAAGACAAGCCTTAGCAAACCAAGACCAGACTGAATTACCTCACTGCAACATATGTATTTATATATACATATGCATGTATGCATGTTTGTTTTGTACGCATTTCATTGCAGAATGTGATTGCTAGTCTTAAGAATGTATTACTTTTTAAAACTTCAGAAGGTGTTTAATTTACATACTTGGGAATGGTTTGGTATTTGTACTCAGTATTTTCATTGTGTGCAATGGAGATCCATACAGGCTCTGAATTACTGGGTGTTAAACGGAATAATCCTTTAGTCCCTCCTGCATGCAGAGAGTCATTTGTGAACAAGGAATTAAAAGTCTGGGTTCTAATATAACAGCTGGCAAATCAACATTGTGTTTCATTCATTCAATTAAACGACACAGTACGATTTTGGATCTGGTCCAAGTTCTATCCCAGAAGAACATGAGACTTTCACTGAGAGTTTGATGTAGTCCTCAGCAACTTGCAGCTATCAAATAAACTGCAGCTACCACAGCCCTGGAAGATTTATGACCTTCACTCTAAACTTGACTACAGCTGCTAAGTCCAGAGTTTTAGAGGACTGAGTCTCTGACACTCATTGAGTAGATGGGCTGTTTTTGTCAAGCTGACTAATCTCATGTAGGACTGATGTGAATCATTCTTCAAGGCCCTGTTAGAAAAATGTTGGATGTCAGATGTGAAACAGGTCTGTCATCACTGGGGATAACTGCTCCAGTGACAGGCATATCGAAGCAAAGTACTCTGAAAAACAAAAACAACTTAAAATATTGGCAGGTACAAGAACAACAAAATTTGTTTTTTCTTTTCCCACACAAACTGAAATGATACATATCAATGTATTTCTGACTACCAAAAGGGAAGATATTCCCATTTTGCTCGTGCATTGATACAGATCAATGAAATGATCGTATAGCAAGTCTCTCTCCTTCACTTATGGGTCAATAAATGAGTTTATATTAAATGATCGTGTGTCTTTCTATTCCAGTTGGCCTTTGTCCAAAGTCACCTTTCCTGTACAGACTCCATATTTATTGCTTCAAGGAATTACTTTCCACATATTCAGCAAAAAACCACACAACAACCTACCCCAAGCCCCCTAACATCATTGTTGCACAATATTTTTTCTAGATGCTAGTTTTATTTTTTGTATTTCTTGCCTCATTTCTCTTTGAGCTGCATTGAGACAGTTCAAACGCAGGAGTCTAAACTGACTGTGTGCATATGCAGTTTTCTTTTTCTAACATGTTTTTAAGGTATATCAAAATAAGCTTTAGAAATTGTATTGCAAAATAATCTCACATAGTTCGTTTTTGAATCTCTGACAGGTTTCTAAAAATATCCTGTTTTTTGTCACTTAACTTTAAATAGCTTTGGAGATCCTTTCCATGCTTCATTATCTACTCCCTGTTATTACCTACATTATTTAAATCTGTTGTTTCTTCAATTACAGATGAACTTTTTCTTTACATACTGGAGAGTTAGAAAAGACAGATGCTTTCAATAATAATATCACTGCTAACATTTTTGTTACTCGGAGAAAAAAATCAAACACGCGATCAAACACAAGTCACTAAAAACACAGCCAGAAAACTTAGACAGAATTTTTTTAGTCTGTGCTATATAGCAGTCCATCTTTGGGCCATAACCACATTCAAATGATGCTATGAGAAACTTTCATTAGCGTATGTTTTTTGACTCTATTATATATTGTCAGACTACACGTAGACATTGTGGTTTCCACAAGAATACAGAAGGACAAATAAGGACGTTACCATTCCTATCAGGCAAACTTCTTAGTGCACTCTCAGCTTACGTCATCTACTCTTTCAGTTTCATAAACTTGTTTTTCACACATCATCCCTTGTGGAGAAAGAAAATACATCCAGGACATGGATGGAATATGATGAGAGCTTTCCTCCCACCTATAAGCAAAAAAGTTACATTCTTTCATGATTTTGCATGGTAGTGTACTGGCTATCTGCAAAAAGTATGATTTTGGTACCTTCTGTTTTATCTCCTGTTTTATCTGACAACCTGCAAGCAGAGACAGCTTTAACAAGAAAAGTGTTCTTAGTGATTTTTAAAATGTACCGGGAAACATGTTAATTTAAAAGTAATGATTAAGACATTTATTTTTATGAAAGGAGTAAGTTGTCAGAGCTGCCTCTTTCGCTTTGGTTTATCTGTTTCTGTGATATTGTATAACACAAGTTTAGTGCAGCTTTACACAATAACCTCCAAACACCTTCAATTTTCAGAACAATAAGGAATTGGACTTCTTTAAACTAATTAAATTTGATTGTGTATTAAACTTCAGAGTTAAAGTAGATTTGCTTTGTAATTATCCCTTCAATACTTGGAAGCTCTTAGAGTGGCTGTTTGACACATTTCAGAAAGCTGACTTCTTTTCACAGTAATTTGTATTGGTGTGAGTCACTGGAATCAATAAGGCAAAAATTTGGGAACAGAGAGAAAGACCCTCGTAGGAATTTTATTCCTGACTTAGTGAAAAGTGGACCAACGCTTCCCACAGACAGGGGAGACATTTCCTACACAGCAGATACAGAACAAAGCATAGGACAGCAAACACTCCTCCTGGCGAATCGCTTCCCTGAGAAAATGAACTAAGGAAAAGAAATGCTGCTGATTACAAATTCTTTTATTCACTGTGTTTTTTAATAGGAATTAAGGGTTTTTCCAACATTCGAACATGTGTGAAGGAAAGCAAGTGGAGGAAGACTAGTGACACGAGCAAAATGGGAATATCTTCCCTTTTGGTAGTCAGAAAGCAGTGAAGAAAACAGGAATGACAGAAAACCCTGTGCTTGTTCACTCTCTGTTCCTAGTGTTTGGTACCATCATCTTTTCTACTATTCTCCCCTCCATCCGACCTATACAATCTTTATAATCTCAACCCGTATAGCCTTGGCAGGAGGAATAGTTATTTGACACCTGACTGAAAGGGATCCACTTGGAAAATAGGAAGCCAGGTTAGTGAGGTCTAGGACTTCGGAAGCTGGGACTGTGGTTCCTCTAGCATAGGAACGTGCATCCTTTTCTACTTCGTTAATCCCTGCAGGAATCCTTCTCATTTGGTACTGGCAATAATTTTGAGTTAACAAGAAAGAAACCACATGATGCCTTCCCCCATACCCTTTACACATGTTCGATATTGTAATCCTAACACTTCATCCCAGAGTGAAGTGTGCTCATAACAGACAGAAGATGAGATGAAAGCTGACGTCTGGGACATAACAAGTCACTTTTACTGGAGAAATTTAGGAATATTTGTCTTCCTCTGTATGTCGTCAAAAAAGGAGATTATCTCAACTGTGAGCAAGGGAGTTCAAACCTGCTAGCTAGGTTCAACCTAAAACGCCATTGTGTGAGAATGTCTCTGCTTAGCTTTGGCACGTAACTTGTGGTGAAATTTTAGGTGCTTAATGAAGTATATTCCCTCTCCGGTCTGTCAGTGGAGAGGTTAGATGGGAAGTCCTGTCTGCCCACAAGTAACCAATAGTCCAGGTGTCTAATCTTGGGCAAAAAAGGTCACCTCTGAGGCTTTCAAAGACACCTCCTGTTCCCTTTTGCCAAAGCAGAGAACTTACTGTTCCTAAAGAAACACTGTTCCTAAAATTTAGAAACACATCAGGCATGGGATGTGTCTGCCCAATGCAGTCATGCCACCTATTTCATGTAGCCCAGAGCTAAACAAGGAGCTTCCCTCTCCTATCCTCCAGTGCCCCTCATCCCTCAGCATCCCTTGTCTTTTATCTCTCTGAATCCAGTCTCTGCCCTGCTGTTTTCTGCTCTCTTGAGTTGCTTGCTCTGTTTCTCATCACCATTTTCTCCCTGCTGACCCTCCGTTCTCTCTGCTTCTGCTGATCCCCACTTCTGCTGATGTCAAACTAGAGACAAACACTAAAGCTGCACTCATCTTCACCACTTTACATTATGTTTTTGCAGAACTACCAGCAGAAAGTTTTCTTCATAGATCTTCAGAGGCCTGAAGGCCATCCATCTCCAATTGATGATTGTGCCCTGATGGGAGCACCAACAAATGTAACTTGGTGCTTCTGGAGACAGTGTGCTGAAAAGCTAACGGTTGCTTTTTTTTTCAGTGATATCTCACCCTTTTCTTAGAAGAAAGACAATATTTTAGGACTGGGTTATAGCTATCTGTGTGACACCTGGCATAAGTTTGTATCTGCAAGCTGTAGCCTGGTGCCTCACATAAAACGCTGAGCTGCAGGCCAGCAGTCCAAGCACTCAATGGAACAGATATTGTAATAGTGAATTACAATAATTCACTTAAGCAGTGAATGAATTCCTTGTTTTGCTTTGCTTGCATGTGTGGCTTTTGCCTTACCTATTAAACTGTCTTTATCTCAACCCATGAGTTTTCTCACTTTTACGATTCTCTGCCCCATCTCAACTGGGAAAGTGAGCAAACAGCTACGTGGTCCTAGTTGCTGGCTGGGGCTAAACCGCAACACACACTCACCTCCTTCAATCCCAGCAGTAAGCAACGATTTATTATTTAGAGCATAAAATGGAGGAATTTCATAAAAGTCAAGCCATTATCCTTTTATACCACCTGCAGCCCCGTGAGACTTCTGCCAAGCCCAGCAAAGAAAGGTTTTCATGATTTCTTCCAAAGTCATAGAGTACACCCATAACTATTTTCTGGCAGTTTTTGGGAGGGTGGTACAAGGTGTGGTTAAAAATGAGCATTTTAATGAATAACTCTGCATGAGAAGGATTCCCATTTAACCTACACCAAGACAGGAATGAAAGGAAGAGGAATAAAAATTAGTGGAATATCGTAGACTGAGAGAAATACCCCTGCCAGTTTTAAAAATGCAAAAAATATCTCAAGATCTAATAAACACAAAATACTAATTATAAATCAAATACATTATCAAAGGAAGAAAAAATGGTGAAGAACCTGTAAAACCTCTCTGATAACAAGCCAGAAACAGATTGAAAACCAGTTACCTGCCTTAGAGACCAAATGTGTACAAAAAGAGATCAGCCATGATTAAATTGGAATTCGTGTAATAGTGAGGTGACAGAAACCTATGGATTAATTTCTCTCTGAACTTTCAAAGTCTCCTAAATAATGAATGACATTTGAACAATTCATGAATGACATAATGGTTTTGGAACACACATTGTTTTAAGGGATTTTTCTGGAAATTTTTGCAGTGGAAAAAAAATTATTTTTATGGAAGAACGACACTTTAGCCCACCGCACCAAACCCCATACTGAAAAGGAGGTCTTCTGTTACTGTAAGCTAGTGGGCTTTCAGTATTTAAGGAATGCTATGTCTTTTAGTACTCTTGCCTATATGAGTATTTTCTTGCAAACTTTTTGTATAATCTCCTGTCTATTGAGGAAGTAGGGGAGAAATAAATGGATATCGGAGACAGCAGGAGGTACATAATGGTACAGTACTGGGAAAATGAAAGGCAAGTGAATAGATGAATGGAGAAACATCAGGCAGGGAAACATGGGGGAAACATAGAGAGAACAGTGAACACAGTAGGGGACTAAACTTTGAAGATAGGAAGTGCCATAAAAACAAATGAGAAAAGGCACAGTGGAAGAGGAAGGGAAATGTTTTAGGTTGGTTGAAGCAGTGCAAAACTGCTTCAGAAAGATGTGGATTTTCATAGAATCGTAGAATGGTTTAGGTTGGAAGGGACCTTAAAGATCATCCAGTTCCAACCCCCCCTGCCCTGGGCAGGGACACCTCCCACTAGACCAGGTTGCCCGAAGCCCCATCCAGCCTGGCCTTGAACACTTCCAGGGAAGGAATTTTCTTATTAAGTAGAGTCTTCAAGGGACACAAAGCCTACTAAGTGGCTCTCTGTCCCCTGTTTTGCAGGTACACCTGTGTGAAGGAAGGAGAAAGCAGGACAGAAGAAAGAAGAGAGCAGGACAGAACTCATGCTCCTCTTTCTGATTTTTGGCTTTCATAGCTGCAGGTCATACGCAAAATTACTCAAACCATCCCAGCACCCACTCAAAATTGTGCCCCAGCTTAACTTCAGCCCTAGCTGCCGAAGTATCCAAGAGGGAAGTGTGAAAGTGAAGTTAAAGTCAGGGTCCTCCTTGTTCTACACGTCTCAGCTATTGAGCTTGGGGTCTCCTTTATGAGTAGGTAATAACTGATTTACCATATCCCTCCAAAACATATTCTGCTCCTTTACTTCCAATGGCAGAAGCAAGTCTTTTATGTATACTTCGTTAGCTTTTAAGAAAAACTAAAACACATCAAGATCATCTACAAAATAAAAGCCAGGATGTCAAAGTAGTTTTCATGCATTTTTTTCAGGCCAGTCTGATTCTCTGCCATTCTGATTGTGTGTAAGAATAGCTATGATTACTAATAACCTTGTCATGTACTGCATGTTGACCATGATGCGATAGCTATGGTGATTGACAGTTTTGTAAGTGGAAAATTCCTGGGTGAAATGCACATTGTAGGACTCCCATCCATACACATAGATATTTGTAAAGCTCCCATCCACACGCATGGATACTTTAGGCACTCTGGTAGAATTTTCCACCCTAGTAAGGGATTATGTTTCAGAGATTTAAAATAATTTCTACATTGATACGTTAACATAGTGCTGTCTTTATACATTGATCATGGCCCTTCTATCTGCCTACATAATGTTTTCTTTGCAGATGGCTCAGTCACTGAAAAAACACACTGAATGTCACAGTACCTATCACATCAACCAATAAAAGTGGATATAGCAGCAAAAATTCTTTGATACTGTAACTCCAGGGGAGGGAAAGAAAGTTGTAACATCTGGAAGATTTAGGAGATTTAAGGCACAAAATTTCTTTGATTCATATCAAAAGTTATGTGGCTGAGCAAATTCTAGTTTTCTAGTTTCCAGATAATTTTGCCTCTGTCAGCTTTCTGAGTTAGGTATTCGTCATATATGTCTTCTATGTAACAATATGTGTTATGGCTCTGAATGGACAATGCTAATGCATGAGAGCTCTCAGGTGTGAAAATTTGTATGGCTTCTTAATTTGCCTGTACAAGGTACTGAGCTCAGGGACGTTTTCTGAGTTCATAATCTTTGTCATTCTACCATTTCATTTTTTGTGCACACAGCTCATGGAATTCCTCACACCCCAACAATAAACTTATTTCTAGATTAGTTCCAAAAAGATATCTATTGTCATCAAAACAACTTTCAAAGTCATGTTCATGTTTTGTCGATACTAAATAAGGAAGGAATGATTACTCACACAAAAAACAATGGTGTAGCAATAACAATTTTTTGCAGAACTAACCACGACTGGGGAGAAACCGCTTTAAAAAACATAAAAATAAAGCCATATATATGAAAAACTGTCATTTGTCAAGGACGATCTTCTAATTAAATTAGAAGTGTCTGATTTTTCAAATGATATGTGAGTAGCAGGAAAAACTAGAACTATTTTTGCATGTTCTAGTGCATGGCTCACTTGCCATGAGAAGTCTGCATGAGACCTGAGCACTGAATCATACAATCAAAGAAAGGTTTGAGTCTGAATGAACATTTAAAGGTCACCTACTTCAAACCCCCTGCAATGAACAGGGACATCTTGAACTAGATCGGGTAGCTCAGAGCCCCGTCCAACCTGACCTTCAGTGTTTCCAGGGATAGCAGATATACCACCTCTCTGGACAACCTGTGACAGTGTTCCACCACCCTCATTGTAAAAAATTTCTTCCTTATATCTAGTCTAAATCTACCCTCTTTTAGTTTAAAACTGCTACCCCTTGTCCTATTGCAACAGGCCCTGCTAAAAAGTTTGTCCCCATCTTTCTTATAAACCCCCTTTAAGTACTGAAAGGACACAATAAGGTCTCCCTGGAGCCTTCTCTTCTCATGGCTGAACAACCCCAACTCTCTCAGCTTGTCCTCACAGGAGAGGTGTTCCATCCCTCTGATCATTTTTGTGGCCTTCCTCTGGACCCACTCCAACAGGTCCATGTCTTTCCTGTGCTGAGGGCTCCAGAGCTGGGTGCAGTACTCCAGGTGGGGTCTCACCAGAGCAGAGTAGAGGGGCAGAATTACCTCCCTCGACCTACTGGCCACGCTTCTTTTGATACATCCCAGGGTACAGTTGCCTTCTGTGCTGCAAGCACATGTTGCCAGCTCACATCCAGGTTTTCATCCACCAGTAGTCCCAAGTCCTTCTCGGCAGGACTGCTCTCAATCCCTTAATCCCCAGCCTCTATTGATACCGGGGGTTGTCCTGACCCGGGTGCAGGACCCTACACTTGGCCTTGCTGAACCTCATGATGTTCACATGGGCCCACCTCTTGAGCCTGTCCAGGTCCCTGTGGATGACATCCTGTCCCTTGGGCATGTCAACCGCACCACTCAGCTTGGTGTCACCAGCAAACTTGCTGAGGGTGCACTCGATCCCACTGTCTATGTCATTGATGAAGATATTAAACAGTACTGGTCTCAATATGGACCCCTGAGGGACACCACTTGTCACCGATCTCCACGTGGACATTGAGCCGTTGACCACTACCCTCTGAATGCGACCATCCAACCAATTCCATTCAAACTTTCAGTAACACAAAGTTCATACTTACAGATGCTTGTTCACTTTATGTAGCACCTCCAGATTGTGGATACATCACAATGGATTTCATTTACAGGCTTCCTGGCTAATCATATGCAGAACACTATTTGTGTGAATTTAACTATATTTTCAAAAGGACTATCCGGCTGAGGAGCCAATCCCCTAAAACAGCATTGTGAGAAGCAATTCCGTGTTCTCTCTTGCTTCATTACACTCACAGGCTTAGCAATAACATCATCCTGATTAGTTCGATTCAGCATGATGCCAGGATTTTAGTCCACTCCATGCAGACAGAGTCCCACTGTTAGTACTTGTTACAGTCACATAGGGAAACTTGATTTAATAGTTTGTGGCCATATTCAGAGAAGATGTAAACAAACACAATTGTACTAGTTTCATTGGACCCAAGACAATTTACTCAGGAGCTGAACAATGTACTATGAGCTCACAATCTCCAGATTTTCACCCTAAGGTAGCAGCAGACTGAAGGGAACACAAATGGCAAGATAAAACCGAGTTTTTGAGCTCAGTTATGGGTTACCTGTGGTTTTCAAACCATGTATGGTCATTAGCAGGTCAAGTGCAGCTACTGTATTGTAGCCATAGTCTTTTCTGGTTAATGGGCAGAGGAATAAACTGGATCTCTGTTGTGGGAGTTAAAAACCCATCAGGAGCGACTTAGATTGATGCTGTCAGACTATCCTGCAATGCATGGCAATGCTGAGAGAGAACAGCGTGACTCCTTGGGAGCCTGGTATGTCCCATACGTGCAATGCCCCCTGTAACCCTGCTCTGGATCCTCAGGTTCAATCCCCCGGACCTTGGATTCCTCTTGTGCTATGTGTCCTGCTGGTTTTGCTCATAGGGACATGATCCTCCAACATGTGGTTTGGAGGATCATGAAGACTGTCCGCTCTTCTTCTAGCTCAAATGGGCAAATGTAAAACCCACTTGTGTCGCTGGAAAGGTTCTCACTGACTTCTGCATTTGCTTTGCTGGGGCTGTGAGTCAGAATGACAGGTGATGGGGATTTACTTATCCCTTGAATGTTTCCTGTATATTTTAAGCAATTATACTTATCTGGTTCAAATGAGTTTAGGAAACTCAGCATGCAGTTTTGTCCTGCTTTGAGGTAAAACAGAACCAACTTTCTGTTCAGTAATTTTACTTCTTAGCTAGGCCTCTTCTAACTCTCTGAAATTAACAGCATGTTGTGTCTAAAACGGTTCCCTCAGAGTGATAAGACAGTTTATGCCAAGGAATGGTATGCAGAGAGGCTCTTGCTTATACTTATTGCTCTAACAGCCAAGGTCAGCTAATTTCATTATTTGCCCCATTGGAGGGCCACATTGGAAAAGCATAGAGGGGTCCCACCTGCAGGGAGGAGCGGACAAGACAGGTGACAAAAAATTGACCAACAGGAGTTTTCCATCCCATCTGTCCCATGCTCAGTATAAAAGCTGAGGGATCAACGGGTCAATGCTCTTCCTTCAATGGCTGATGTCCGAGGAGGACCCTGCCTGTTCATCTGCCTTTGATCCTGATCAGTGTGTTCCTGACTCCAACTCTGGAATCCAGTTCCCACCCATTGCTGAGTCCATCCTGGGACTTCCCCAGTGCCTGCCGGTGACATCATCCTGGGAGCTTAATACGGTTTTTTATATACTATATCTATTTCATTATTTTCCTTTTTATCTTATTATTAATATTTCATTAGTTTAGTTTCTTCTAAACTCGTAAATCTCTTTATCTCTCTTCCTCCTCTCTGTGCATGAGAGGCCAGGGGGAGCATCCGTTGCTGGCCATTGGCCAATTTGGCCAAAACCACGACAAGTTTGCAACTAATTCAGGAAAAAACACACAAGAGAAACTCCTCGATGATCTGCTTATATATAATTATAGCCTTAAATAAACCACAGTTTTCTTGCTGTTAATAACATCCTGCTCATGGAAGAAAGGAAAGGTGTAAATTAAGTATCCCATCCCTTTGTTTTGTGCTTTTCTTACTGGAGGCTGCTGGAATGAGACAATTCTACCTAAAAGCTATGCCTCTCTAATGCAATCTCTTATGGACAGCAAGTTTTGAGGCATTGAGGCAGTATGAGGAAGTGAAGAAAAGCATGTCCAGTAAACTCCCCTAATGTTAACAGCAGGGATGTGTGTTCTGTTGTAGGGTAAAAAAAAGGAAAATAATGAAGTTTACACCTATTTTGTTCTCCTGACTGTTGAGTCTAAGAGTCAAAAAAGGCAATGCTTTTAGGGACAGTTAATAGTCTGTCTTAGATCAAGTAATTTAGCTGTAGAAAATGAACAAATGACTGTCTTGAAATTCAGGCAGAAAGCCCCAGAGGTATACTGAGCAGTCAAGGTAAGTAAGAAGCCATGGAGCCTCACTGCATTTTCCATTGATTTGTATGAAGTGCGCAGCTCAGTAAGAAGTGATTTTGAGCCTCTACAAATCTTGTAAACTCTGTTTTAGAGACTTGAAAGAGATGAGGGGGGCAAAAAAGAAAAAGAAGACAGAGAACTTTTTTCATATTCTCTTCCCTTAATGCACGACGGTGACTAACATGTCCTTTCATCTTACAATACCTTCCTTTAGCAAGTTTTGTTTCCTGTAAATCTCCAGGTACTTTGTGCTGCTCTCTGATTTCCTGAACAGCGACACTCATGCAGTTCTTTCTGCTTGTGCTGTCTCCACTAATGAGTTCTCAGAGGTACATTAACCTAAATAGCTTTATAAATGAGAGGTGTTAAAGGGGGTGTCTCAGCTAGTGCAGAAGGCTTGCGAGAACGCATAAGAAGCCTTCTTCTCTATTCTCTCTTCTTGCATGGAATTTGCTATACTAGTACTTTTCCAGGGAAAAGGGAGCTACCATTCCCATTAGGTGCCAAGCCTAAACTTGATCAGACAGTGTCATATTTCCTTGCTGAGAAGAAGAGTACTCCAAAGTATCATATATGCCCATAAGAATAAAAGTCTTTTAGCTCTATTCCTATTTTTCTTCACCAGTTCATTGGTACTGGGGGACATCAGCTACTCAAATAGTAAAAAATAGCAGAACTGAGCATTATAAGGGATACAAGCAGACACCTCAGCATGAATAAGGAATCAGATATCTCCAGGAATTTAATGTTAATTTTCACCAGTGCTTGTTTAGTCCAAAGACAAAAAAAAAATTATATATTTAAAAAGTTCATGTGCAAGTTGTCATGCTAAAGGCAGAGAAAGCATTCAACCAGGAGTTGTGGTGCAGTGAGTAGACTGAGATTTGTACTCCCCATTAATATCTGGCTACTATGAAGCAAAGAAGTGAGAAAGAGTTCCTCAGGCAAGACAGGCATGCAACTAGGTGGGAAATGATGGCAGCTTTCTCCCCAAGGGAGGATGCTACTGATTATTTTGCCTCCTTTAACTGGTGGCAGATAATATGAGGGAGAGAATGCAGCTGTTGGCAGTACACTTAGCAATCACCCATCATCTTTGTATGGTGGTAATTGGGAGGGGAAACAAAAATAGTTAAAATACTTCAAATGGCATTATTGGATAAAGCTTGATATTAAAGCTACTGGAGGTGTGAGACTTATTTGTTCAGCGCGTTTCTCCATGAAGTAAATTGTCGGCCAACTGCTGCAAAACCATTAGTGCTGTGGGATGACATTTTGTGTTCATTTTGTTCAGTAGCAATGATTCATAAATTACTGTGACTCTACACAGAAGGCCCCCTATTGCAAAATACTACCCCAATCCTTCTTCCATTGTGGCTGATAGAAAAGCTCTTATTGGTTTTAATAGGAACTGTCTAAAGCCCTGTGATTGCAGTGGGGAGTCAGGAATAATTTATGCCACCTACTGATCAACCAATAGTCTCTGATGTTTTTTCTTTGTGTTTGGAATAAGGGAACACAGAAGAATTTCTATTAAAGATAATTTGACTGTAAGACTGCTGACTAAGATTAAGCTGTGTGGAGTGTTTTGTGGTGTTCTTATTTGATACTGAATAATAGTAATAATAGGACTTGTAATTTCTGCACTTATTAAGGTCTTTGAAGAAGGATGGAAAACGAGCTATGTATTTATGACTTTCTTGAGCAAGCTTATTAAAAATATTTATCAATGATGTTGAACTTTAAGGAAGAATTCTGTCAAGTTGTTTAAGAGAACATTTAAGGTTTTCATTAAAATTACTTTATTTCAATTGTCTGAAGTTCTATAGTTATCCCATGAAGATAGCCTACCTTCTATTAAAAAAAAAAAAAACAACGAACCAAACAGGAAAAAGTGAACAACCTCCTCCAATAGTTTCCCATGTGGCCTACTTCTCTCCAAAAATATATTATTAAATCATGAAAACTCATTATATGGCCAAAAAAAATCTTTAGAAATGTTAGCTTGTCTCAGTGCATAACAGTTGAGCAAAGAGGAGAAATGGTAGGGAACCACATAAATCACTGGCCAAGAGTCTTGAGAAGGGAGACAGAGATGTATCAGTTATCAGAGGGATGGAACACCTCTCCTGTGAGACAGGCTGAGACAGTTGGTGTTGTTCAGCCATAAGAAGAGAAGGCTCCAGGGAGACCTTATTGTGACCTTTCGGTACTTAACGGGGGTTTATAAGAAAGGTGGGTACAAACTTTTTAGCAGGGCCTGTTGCAATAAGACAAGGGGTAGCAGTTTTAAACTAAAAGAGGGTAGATTTAGACTAGATATAAGGAAGAATTTTTTTACAATGAGGGTGGTGAAACATGTTGCCCAGAGAGGTGGCCCAGGGCGCCATCTCTGGAAACACTGAAGGCCAGGTTGGACAGGGCTCTGAGCAACCTGATCTAGTTCAAGATGTCCCTGCTCATTGCAGGAGGGATTGGACTAGATAATTTGTAAAGGCCCCTTCCAACCCAAACTATTCTATGGCTCTATGATTAATACGTGGTTCATGTTCATGGGCATTCCCTGATTGTATATTACCTGTATGTTGCCTTGGCTCCTCTATTCACAGCTGTTTGTACTTCTTGAAAGTCTACCAAGGTATTCTGTGCATACCTCATATTTTTGAGGAAGACAAATTTGATTAAGCATTGTAGGATCACGAGAGCACATAGATTCAACAGTCCCTCTCCTCCATCTCACTTGTGAGAGTGGCAGTGGCACATGCTCTCTAACAGGAGCAGAAGAGCCTGCCTGTTGTCTGCAATGTCTCCCTTTATACCTTGCCAGTATCTGCAATTGTTGCATTAAGGATGTTAGAAGGTACATCCCTGCCTATCCCTTCTATTGTCTGTTTATGGAAGTGTTTCCTGTGAATCTGTCTAATCCCTTTTTGAATCTGCTGTTATTATCTGCCTCCACGGCTTCCACTAAAACAATTTTCAGATCATCATTTGCTTTGTAAAGAAACATTTTGCATCTACCTCTGTTTTGAACTGATCTTTCTACTTTCAACAATTGCCCTTTACTTCCAGTACTGCAAGATTTGGCAAACAGTTTCTGCACTCAGCTCATCCTTTCATGACCTTTCAAACATCTCAGTCACACCTCCTTAGGGTCTTCCCTGTTGAACCAAAGACTCAGCCTTTTTAGCCTGTTCTCACAAGGCATCTGCCATCCTACCCGTTCTAGCTGTCCTCACTGTTACCCATTTTAAACTCTGTTATGTCTTTCTTAAACATGGAGAGTTCCACATTTTTCTATTTATCCAGCCTGAACTTTGAAGACAGAGATCCTTAAATAGAACTTATGCTATTTTTTTCTGAATGAGGATTTTTCAGTGCCTTGCAGAACCATGCTTCCACTGACAAATTTTCACCAAGGATTGTCCAAATAACAAGGATGACAGAAAAGAGGGCTAAAGAAAAAAGAGAAGAATCTGAGAAGAAATGTAAACCTGTGCTATGCTTTGCATGCTTGGTTTTCAAGGTGGACTCAAAAGGTGTTTCAAAGCATCCTGCCCATGTGTTACTTAGTAGGGAAAACAGGTGGCAACATGTTTTCAAAAATGTTGTGATCTTTCAGAAAGTGCAAGAGAGTAGTCAGAAGTCAAAACTTCTTAAGTTTTGCATTTTGCAGGGAGATTTTTGTCACCTAGACCTGCACACAGTCCATGGCTGCAAATGCCTGTGTTTATTATCACTAGCAGTAATAGATTGTATACAGTACTGTAATCAAATGAGATTATTTAGGAAAGTTTACATGTTTGCATACACGGGCCCATTTCCTAGACAGTCTCCTTGAAACATCTTCTCTTTTCCAGAAACATCATGTTATATCTCTGACTAGCCCTTAAATCATTTCTAGCTAGTACAGTTTTGCATTAGTAATTGGCAAACAGACCACTGGAATACAGATAACATTAAAACCTCACAAATGAGTGTGTTAGGAACATGAAGCTCCCCAGTTGTTTTGGGGGAAACGAAAAGGGAGTGAGTCCTTTAAAAACTCTGCAGAAAAGAAAGTTGTTTCTTGCCAATTGAACAATATTGAGCTCAATTACTTTTGGATGAACTGGTTTATAACACTGAGAAAAAATTTTAATCTTGTTTTAAAACCCTTAAATGGGAATTAATATAACATTCAACTTGTCAGTAGTTAGTCCAATGATTAATTGCTCAGTTAAATTTATTTCATATTGATAGTTTTTTCCTTTTTCAGTTTCCAACTATTTTCTATCATCTTCCAGAGATGGCTGAGCCAGTTTGCACAAAATAGAAATTGCTGTCAACTTCAACTTCAACTTTAAAATTCTCCAAGGAGAATCAAAGTCCTTTGAGACTGGGAAAAAGTTTAGGAAATGTTAAAATAACATTTATTTTTCACTCTCTGTACACTTTGCGGTTCTGATATTTGGACATTAGTTTAAAAATAATACCGCTGAAATATGTTCTTACTGAAAACACTTATCAGTTCTACTTCTTCCACTTATTCCATAGTGAATTGTGATCAGCAAAACTGATTACATGTTTTATAAAAATGGTATTCAGATTAAAAATTCTTTTTTTATTTGTGTGAAGACATCCTTTTTAAAAGTTCTCTATTCAGTTGAAAAATTATTTGGAATTTTTATATGTATGATACATTGGTGATGAAAGCCACTGTGATACAGTTGTGCCCATCTGATTTTATACTTGGCTTGCAGAAGTCTACTTATTGATTAAAATCAAATCGAATTCTGAAATGTATTTTTCTCTGAGCTATATCTCTTTTCATTTGTCTACTATGCAAGTGACTATCAAACTATCATTAATGTTCCCTCCAAAATAATTCATAGAATTGGTACGAGAGAGCCTGAGTAACTGTGCCTATGTCTTGGAAAGCAGCCATTCCCAGAAAAAGGAACATATTAGACAATATGCAAAGTTGATTTGCAGTCAGTTATAAGCCTTTTAAGAAGGCCAGTGAAAATATTTTTGGAAACGTGACTGAGAATCTGCTCACTTTCTTTACAGTCACTATTGATTTATTCTGCCTGAATGCAGCATGCTGCACTGGAAAAAAATATTCCTGTAACTCAATGTCTTTAGCTAACTGATCCTAATAATCTCACCTGTATCTGAAATTTAAGCTTCCTACACCACAGTTCTGTTTAGTGTCATATTGCTGTAACCACATTAGTTACTGACCAGTTATCCAGGTCTTCCAGCATAGGAAAGGAAAGCAAAAGTTGGCCAAAATTGTGAAAGATGCATTTCAAACACCACCATGAAAATGATGCTGAAGAGCATGCATCCTTCTGGGCCCTTTGCCAGGTGAAGGAGATGGTTGCGATACTGCACTTTGTGCATCCACAAGGACTGGTGCTGTGCCGGGTAGCCCTCTAAATCAAGACAGAAATAAATCCCCAAATTTGTTTTCTATAAAATGCTTTAAGTGAAAGGGTGCCTCATAGCTAGTGTTAGCAAGTGATCTTCTGTAGCATTCTTATCAGTATCTCATCAGAGAGACGGCTCAGGAACACCAGGGAACACAGCCTGGAGGCCTTCGCTCTTGCTGTCTGTTGTCTTCAAGACTGATAAAGACAAAACTCAGGAGTATGCCAAGTCAGCCTCTGGATCCTTCTGTGATTTCTTCTGGAATTAACAATGCTACTGTTAATTAAAGAAGGTTGACATTCCATTCTCCAGTGTGTTGTCTTTTAGTGAAATACCCTTCAAGATCTTTGTGCTGAACAAGCTAGTTACATGATAAGGGTCTGTTTCTATGAATTATTTAGTGAAGATGTTAGTTTTCAACTCAGAAGGAGGAAGTGCAAAAAACATGTCATCAGCTAAATGACATGTATTTTAGAAAAAACTGACAGATCATGTAATGTCAGTCAAAGCAGCTCTCAAACTCCAGCTACCCTCTTGGAGCAAAAATTAACTATATTCAGCTTTCTAAGATATAGCTGTCTGTAACCTCTTTTGTAACCAAATTAAAATTTCATGATGTGTGTGAAATTACCTCATGCTACCAGAACACCTATAAAATAAAAATAATACAAAGTGAACCTCACAGTGGACCTCATTTGGCAAAGTAGTTACTGGGTTTTGCGTCACTGTCAGTGAAACTACCTTTTACAAGTGATGGAAAACCCTAAAGCCTTGCCGCTTAGAAAAGCAAATATAAGCCTACAAGGATCATCAAGGAACCTAATCACATAACCATTATATGGTTTATAATAAGTCCATTTTTGAGGAGTTTTGGGAAGGCAAGGCAAGGCAAGGCAAGGCAAGATCTTCAGGTGTGTGATCAGTTCTTGCTCCCTCTTTGTCTCACGTTTTCGCTTCCCATGTCCCTGGTTCTTCCTTTTGTAAATAAATACATACATTAAACAGGGGAACTGAAACCCCATTCCTACCTCCAGGCTAGGGTGCTAAAATCATATTTCGCTCATCTCTCAGGGGCTGCTGGATTATTTCAAACACAATGGAATAGGTTAAAAAAAAGCCTTAGTGACTAGTGCAATGTCAGCCAATTAGGTTGTTGAAAAGCTGTGTCCAACTATGTGTTTCAATCACAAAATATTTATGTTAAATAAACAACATCCAATAGGGTCCGCTTCAGCTCAGGATAGTGGGTAGGTGTCTCTCAGGACGATACGTGGGTTTAAATCTTCTGATGTAAAAGGTGAAAATGAACTTGATTCCACCGAGTCCCGCACAAGCACATTATTCACATTCACCTACTGAATAAAAAGAGACTACTGCATTATCTGGTTTTAGTAAAATCATGTTTCTAAATAGAAATGTGTTTGTATTTTTCCAGTCAGGGTTGATTTGAAAAATATGGTTTTTGGCAGATTTAATATTCGTGCTTCGGAACATGTGCAGCTGTGATTAGAATTATGGTGGAAGTGTAATGCATTACTCTTGCCATGACTGTTGAAATGATTGTAAATTATGAAACAATGTATAGTGTTACTACAAACAGTCAGGCACGCATTTAAGTCTTCTGCTTTGCTGAATATGGGTGTAACACCAGAATTTTATGTACCAAGTTTAAAAATTTGATCATAAATATCCAAAGTTAATTGAGAAAATCCCCTTACTTATAGATTGAGTATGAAAGGAATGTAGTAATGGAGTAAGAATGTAGAATGGAGTAAGCAGAGATCTGAATGATTAAATATGGAGTTACAGTTCTCTATAATTAGTAAAAAATAAGGGAGGATCTATTTACATGCTTATGCTTTTATAAATCTAAAAATGGTTATTGTGCTGCTAATTTCTTAAATGCTTCGTCTGGCTACATCACTTCATTTGACATGTGATTTAAGTACTGCTGAAAGTACTGACGTATTGACTCCAGGTAAGTCATGTTTTCCTTTTCTTAGTCTGAAAAGTTAACATCTGAAGCATAATACCTTTGCAAAACTAGTCAGATTATTGATATTTGATACTGTATTTATTTTTGGTGAAGAATCTGTTTCAACTTGAGTGGAATAAAAGCATGAATTTATGCGTTATGAATATGTGTGTGATGGTTTAATCAGGAGTTGTCTTGAAACATTGTTGATGAACAACTTCAACTTCAACACGTCTCAGGTAAAATTCCTTTTCATCTCAAAATTAAGGTTATGAATCTACAGATACGAGGACTTTGTAAATCACCACATTGCTTTGCAGGTAAACAAAGTATGTTTGGCAGGTGGCAGTAGGTGGCATTATTACACATAGCCTACCAGCAAATCCTCAGAGTTGGGAGAAGACTGCTGTCCCATGAATTTTTCATTAAGTTACACTCTGGCTGAGACCACAGCCTTTGGAAAGGTGCTGTGTAAGCAGCAGGACAGTTTCCTCCCTTCTTTAAAATTTGAATAAATACTCAAAACTTAGAGTTTCCCTGCATACCGGGTGTTGTGAGATGACTGTATTTCCGGGAGGGAGACTGGATTCCTGCTCTTTGTAGTCATCTTCATTTTACGGCTGCTATGATTCTGTGTGTGCTGACAAAACAAGTCAAGTTTAAAGTCTGTTCACGTTATCTCCTTGATTTCTTCTCTACTGGAAATTCATATACAAATCCCTGGAACTCTACCACTGAAGAATAAGGCAGGACCACCATAAGAAGGGACTGACACTGAGAGAGAAGTGTACAGCATACAGGGAAAGCTAATCCAATTAAACCTGTACCATCAAAGTCAGTGGTAATAGATTAAGTCTGTGATTGATTAAACCTTTCTAGGGGAAATCTTCAGATTTATCTAGAAGCATATGTTTAACACCATTTTAATTTTCCAGCTAGCTAAATAAAGAGGTATCCTCCACAGTTTGTCCTTTGGTGATGTTTCCATAAGTATTAAAATATCTTTGCATATTTAGAGAATTTGTAGACTGCTTTGGAAAAATATTGCAATAAGCTGTTGTCAAGAGCTGTGAATTCTGTCAGTGTGAAATCTTACAAATCGCAGCCCATTGCAACCTAATGTATATCTGCATCCTACACTGTCATAGTTATTCAGTAGCTTGCACTCAAAGCAGGAAAAGAAATGATGGTGGAAACTAAGAATGTATTGAATGTATAGAAACTGATTAAACAATTACTCATGAGAATGAACTAAATATGTAGCCATCTATTGCCTATAAAGCCAAAGGGGAAAGATATATCTAGTAGAAAAACTGTTAACCTCCAAACATTCTGGAGGAAAGAGATTTCAATAACAGTCATTTAATAAACCTCTTATTAGTATTCCAAAACATAATGAGCTATGAGTTCAGGATTGATTGCTATGAATACCTGGGAAGGGGGAAGTATATTCTGTGGCCTACATTTCCAGTATTAACTGGGAACTGAGTAAGGAACATGAGACCACGACCACCATTAATCACCAGATGCTGGCATCTACCTTAAGTTCTACAGAGCAGCACCAACAGTTTGCTCATCAAGAGTATGAGTCCTGGACTTTCTGTCACTATTGACCCATTTGCTACTGAATAAAGGCAGATTTCTGACCCTGAGGAAAAATTGCATAGCACAACCACCACATAAACTTTGCCTACTCCCAAAAAAAGAGTTTCCTTCATACTTTTATTGGGTTCATTCCTGGTCTTATTCTATACCTCAGACCCTTCCCGAACATTCTCCAGCTGGCACAGGCCAAACCATTCTGAATTTGCCGAAAATTGAACAATATAGATAAATATGTGCCAGGGCTCCAGTGTGTCCTACTCCTGTTTAGTTTGCTGGCTTAGACCTAGACATTGAATTGGTCCGGGGGAAGGACTCATAGACATTCCAGATTCTAACCTTGTTTACATAATTGTCAATTAATCCATTGAAGTTGTAAAGGAATCTTTAAAGTCACACAAACACTAGCAAGATCAGAAACCTGGCTTGCAGTGCTGGTTTCAAAGGCCTAGTCTGAAAGTCCTGATGGGACCTTACATATAAGCTAGAGATCCAAGTAGCTCCACAGTGGCAGCCAAGGAAGGAGGAGAACTTTACGGAGGTTCAATTCACCTTGTGCTAAGGTAGCTAGCAGAAATGGACCACATGAATAACACGCTAGATGAGCCCACTTCTCCCTGCTTTATGTACAGCAAGTCAAGGCAAATAACTTAAACATATCCTCCATGAAATGAAGCTCTCCATGAGATTTTCTTTGTGGATGTAGTCTAAAGTCATTAAAGAATTTTGTCCTTATGACATATTATCATCTCTAAGGTAAAAAATTGTTCTGAACTTCGTCTGCTGACTCCTGAAGCTATCATCCAGCTACCAAACTCTTAAAGCAGCTATTATTACTGACTGCTATGGTGTACACAAGCCTTTTTTGGTTTTTTGTTACTTTGTTTTATGTTTTTTCTCTAAACATTTCCAACTTTCTAGTAAAGAGACACTCTAAATGTCTCTGAAATCAGTAGGTACCTTCCATTGACCATGTAAAACTATAACTCAAATCAAAAAAATGTAAGGGCAAAGCACTTTAAGAATATCAGCATGGTAATAGAAATGTCATTAGATCAAAAATCTTAACAACAAACAAAGAATAACAATCTTGAAATAAACAAGACGTAATCTTACAGAGCTATGTGGTCTGCCTGCACTTATAGCTCATCTTTCTCTTATGATCTGTGGGGAAAAAAAAAAAGAAATTCTTCAACATTGTCATTCTGAAATCTTGGTATAGTTGCATTATGCATGTCCAAAAGAGAAGTCCTGTCCTTGGTGAATGGCCTTTGGTGTCTGCCCAAGGCAATGCTTTAAGCTATATTGGCAAAAGAGGTCTTTGGTCACTATAAGCTGTCTTTATGCGAAATGCAGGGGGAAGAGGTCAGAGGAAAGACTATTGGCATAAATCTGAACTAGAAAGCTTTCTGAATATGCATAATAACTAAAGATAGGCAGCACAGACTGCATAACAGCTAGACACTCACATTCACCATGTTGGCATATTCATGGGAAAAAAAAAAAGTACGTTTAAGAATATTGTATCCAAAAGATTAATCTCAGAATAAGAAGCACCGAAAAGAATTTAGATAGCACAAGTCTGGGACTCTGTTTAGTTTTAGTGATGGCCCACTGCAATTACCCGTTTGGATACCGTACTTCCAAGTTTTTGCCTATCCTTAGCAGATACTAATTTTGTGGCTCTTTATCAGGGTGACAGTTACTGCTATCCAGGGAAAAGGTATCAGTGATTTACTGTTTCTCCTTTCATAGAGATAGTGAAACTAAAGGACCATTGGGAAATATGCACTGTATTTCCTTGAAAAATATTTATAACTTACTAGTTGAAGCTTACTGCTAGAAAAATCATTTCCTGATGAAGTGTCATTCCAGGTTTGTCAGAATAATGACTGGAACTGAAAAACTGAAGGCGTTTACTTGCTTTGGTACCTGAGTTACAGGAAATGGTGAGTCCTAAGCGGTAATAGGAAAGCAATGAATTCCCAAAGCTTCAAGCATAACTCTCTAGTTTCAAGATGAAAAGACTAAATTAGACAGCAATATTTTGCTAGCACTTCTTTAGGAAGCAGTATGTACTTTGACATAATGATGTGAAGGTTTTCCAGGGCCGAATGCAAAGTTTTACATCACATGCTTTCCAGCAGGAAAGACCAGGGCAGTATGAGGAGAAAGTTTGTAGTGTGGATACCACCAAGCAGCTCTGGGGAGAGCTGGTCCCAGCAAAGTGGGAGAGCAACATGTGGTGATGAGTGGTTCTCGGACACTCCCTGGAGCATAAGTATCTAGCAATGTAGTATGACTGGAGTAACAGAAGCATGTTGTAGATACTGGCAGAAATGTTTCCTGCAAAAATACAGTCGTAGATGTATATTTAGCTTTATCTTTTTTCTTTTTTTTTTAAATGGAGGAAGATTTCTCCTTCTTGCTGCAGTTATTTAGTGGGTGGGCACCCATTCACAAAGCAGACATGAAGCTTCAGCTCCCTGCTTGGCATGAAGGAGTTTTTGAATCCACATCCGTTGCATGCTAAGGGGGTCCAGTCAGGTCTTCAAGGGCTGGCATGCAGCTGGTAAAAGTAATGCTGCCATGCATGGGATGAGGAGGAGAGACAGCAAGAGGGTGTGAAGGCTGCACAGCTGGGCTGAGGCGATCGACTGGCGGGGACCGAAATGATGAACTCAGCCCTGTGGGTAGGACTGCTTGTACTTTCTTGAATAAGTTCCTTGGAAGTGGGGAAAAATGCATCTTTCAGCATCTTGGTATTACTTCCAGATGCGATGGAGGGAGTGGGGAAGAGCTTTGAAGTGTCTCAGACTGTGTTGTCTTCTAGTTGTCAAAATCCTGGCTTTCAGGATGTCTTGGTCAACAACAGCAGAGGTGTTGCCGATGGCATTTAGTAAAACAGTTTAGAAACTGCTGCAAATACACAGTTCAACTTGTAACATTCACTGCAGACCCCATGAGTTCTCTCAGGTACTCTTTTTATAGTCATCTTGATTTTTCATAAACAGCTCAGAGAAATATTTTCTTTATACAACAGTGCAGTGAGTCATAGTGGCACCTCTTACTTAAATGTATTCAGATAGATTTGTCCATTCAGTTCATTATGGAACCAAGACTAGGCTAGAAATGAGATGGATTTTTCTGATTAATGTGAAAATGCCACTTTATTTACAACAACAAAAAAGAGCTTGTGGATGTAAGCCATCTTTGAATAAATGAGCTCGTCTTAATTTGTGCCACATTTCAGTGCCTTTACTGGTTTTTCATAATGGGCAAAACTCCTTGAATGAGGTGTCACTCTACAAAGAACAACAGCAAGAAAAACAAACAAACAAACAAACAAAAAAAAAAACAAAAACAAAACCAAAAAAAAAAAAAAAAAAAAAAAAAAAAAAAAAAAAAACCAACAAAAAACCAAACAAAAAAAACCCCACCAACTTTCTTAGAATTTATCTTCTGGAGTGGGTTATCACTAAAGATGGCACCAAAAGACTCATAACAGAACCTGGTTGTCTGCATCCTTGGCATGATGCACAGCTCATCACTTGCTGGAAACAGCCTCTTCTGACAGCTGAATCTTATTGTTCTTCACAGTCTCTGCTACAGAATTGCTAAAGCTTGTGAGGATTTCCCGAGGTTTCCCCTGTTCTTCCTCTGGTGTATTTTCTCCTGTTGCAGAGCTGTAAACATGGGAAGTTACTACCAGATACAATGGGCACCATCGTGTCTCCTGTGCTGATGATCTCCTATCCTGTAAATGGTCCTGATTTATGTATTTGCTGAAGAGAAAGGAAGGATAATCTCACAGAATGTTGTCGAAGGATTATCTCACAGGAAGCTAAGAAGGATTAATGTTATCTTATTGAAATAAAACTAGTTTCATGTGTATAAGGATATATTTTGCCTAAGGAAAGAATAGATACAATGAAATCCTATGCAATACATTTAACTGGGTCTATGTAAATATATTTTAAAATAATAGCACTTAACTACTATGTTTATCAAGTAATGGGAGTTGGAGCCATAAACCAAAGTTCATATCTCAGGCTTCCCCTTTATCTATAACCCAGTTTTTATAAGATATTCTTTTGGTGTCATTATACTTTATAATGTCTAAATGTACACTAGTAAGGACTTTAATCCAGAGATTACTGCCACAATAGAATGACAGCTCCAAAATGTGTACTTCGTTATTCAGAAAACTTTAATCTCTAGAGCTGTGTTTTATTTAAAAAGCGATACATTGTATAATCCTGTAGAATGCTTTCCTGCTTGCACATATTGCTGCGTGCTAAAATCCCCACCAAAAAATACTCCAAACCAACATGTTTACCATTTGTTCTGCCACAGTTCTCAATAATTAGGGCATCAATTAATTAAAAGATCAAAAGCACTAAGTAGTAGGTCAATTATGATTTTCCTTTTAAAACATATTTTATTTGCTTCTATTTATAAACATAAAATAGCTGTTCATATTGAAGCAATCTTTGGGCTTCAAAAGAACAGACACGTCTGAAGCCAAATTTACCTTTTTTTTCCCCTCTTCATTTTTGCCATGCATAATTCTTAAACGAACACCAGGCTCCATGCTGTAGCAAATTAGAAGCCCATGTGTGTAAGGAACATGCGATTGCCATTTCTGATGTGCAACATTCTTAATGCTGTTTCTCCTTACCAGCAAAGACTCTTGTTGACATGGCAAAATTGCATTACAAATTTTCACACCATCAAGGCACATCATGACTCACACCCACCCACCATCCTGGCATTCCCAGCTGCATTTCCCCCCAGCTGCAAACACCCTATTCTCCCTCCTGATACCACACAGCTTACCTCCCCCAGACCCTATTTTCAGCAACCCACATCCCTCCCCCATTTGCCCAGCTCCCCACAAACCAAGACACCAAACTCTTTGCACCTCCTGCACAGCCCACAAAAGAAGATGTTCTCTCCCACCCTCCCGTTTCACATCCCACCTCCCCTGCCATGGTTGGCTTTGAACCCGGAAATACAAACGTTGACACTGGTTGAATTTCTGCATTCCTGCAGGATGTATGCGGTAAGCGTTATCACAGATGGGACTGGGAGCTTTTGCCTTAAATCTGTTTATCCTCAGGAATTTGCTGCACTGGCAAAGGAGCAGCTCCACAGTTATTATTATAGCTGGGAACTGCTGCCTGGAACGAGCCGTCCCTGTGTCTCAGGCATCGATACTGCTATTTGGACAGTTGGTCAATGGGCAGGATTTGCACTGTTCTCTGGATGCAGTTTGGGCATTCCTGTGCTATAAAATCATGTTCATTGTCTGAGGGTTTGCAACTCATCATGTGGCTTTTGGAACAATTTTGACTTTTGTGTAGTTCTGAATCCTTTCTAAACACTTTGTGCCGTTCACCAAACTAGCAAAAAGCTACTTTATTTCACTCATATTCCTTCATGTAATTGGTTTTTCCTTTCAGCAGCTTTCTGCTCTGTCTCTGTTTCTGTTTGTTCCCGATACAGTTATATATACTCAGAAAATGAACTAGGAAATTAGCACTTTGGGGGTATCATGTTTTTCTACGACATTTCTTCTTTCTATCCCTCCTTAGAAGTTTTTTTCAGGGAAGTCTGTATTGCAAATGGAATTTATTATTGGAATTCACTTTGTTTCATTATCCCTAACAGACAGAAAACTTAAAATTTTAAAGATTTAAAATATCATAACTTAAATGCAACATTCTTTCCAAGGATATTGTTTTATGGGAAAACTTTTAAAAGAATGTCCATTTAGGAGTTTTTTTCCTTCTGTTGAAATGCTACAGTGGTGACATTTCCTACAAATTCCATTCCATGAAGTTATCAACAGATGGATGCCTGGATCCATGATTGTACAGTTACACTTTCTCAAAGACAAATATTAAATATGACCACAAACGTTTTCTAAATTAAGGCTGCAATGAGGAATACGTAGTTAAAATGCACTGAGAAGAGGTTTCTATAGAACATCTCTTATTTGTACTTTTTTTTTTTTTTTGAGAATCTGAAATATGATTCTGATATCTTTGGATTGTCACTAAAGAGGAAGGTGTTACATCCATACAGGTATATTGGATGTTACGAGGGAGCTCTACCGGTCACTGGATTATGTTACATATAGTACTAAATTGGTGTGTTTTAGACCTGGACCACCCAACATCATTGTCCCAAACAACTCCTGGGCATAGCCTGGAATATATGGACTATTGCATTATTTTCATTTAATTTTGAATGTGACCAGTTTCAGAATGTAAATGTGTTAGATATTGTGAATATGGGGTGATCCATATTGTTGCACTCAGTGGCAGAGAACTACACCAGATCTATTTAATATCTAGCAGGTAAGCCTTAGTCTCACCTTGAGAAGTGTTTGGATCTCATCATCATTTTCAGAGATGGAAATAAGTTCTAGCCAACTTAATTCTACCAGTAATGAGAAATCTTTTTTTCTGTAACTTAAAATTGCATAAACAGTCTCTGAACACTTCCTCAAATTTCACATCGTTATAACCCAAACACAAATTCAGCCCTACTTGCAGACATTTTTGAATAAATGCTTTTAATTTTGGTGTGGGTTTTTTTTTTCCCCCAGAAATATGTCAGCTAAGAAACACCTGTATATATGCATATTTATATATATCCATGTCTTGTTTTTTCTGCTTGCCCATTCTTTGCAAAATTACAGATCGGACCTATCCTTCTTTTGGAGGTGCAGTGCACAAATAATATCTTTAACTAAGTGCATTAGGACCTTGCATTTCTTGTGGGAATTTTAGTATTATCAAGAGCTTCTAGCCAGACATCAGCCATGAAAATATTCATGCACTAAGCCAAGCTGCAGAAAAGCTTTACCGAGATCCACGTGGATAGCACATCATCAGCTTATTCACAAGCCCCTCTGCCCACCCAACTGACCACATTGCGATGTTTGGCCAGCAGGGAAAGGTAAGTAGTTAAAAAGCATGGGGAAGCAGCAGCAGCAAGGAGACTACACGTTTCATCCGCTATTGTCAGTTAAGGTTATTGTGAACAAATACCATGCCTCCTTTTATTTCATCACTGTGTCCGATCTGCCATCCTCCTGTCCCTATGCATTTTCCTCCTGGCAGGGCTAGTGCTTATTTCCTGTTAGCTGTTCTCTCTCTGTGCCAAGGACCCTCCTCTGTGCAACTCTGGGTGCTATGTCATCCCCCCCCTTTTCCCTGATCTTCTTTTTTCTCTGGTCTGAAATCCTGCTCAGGTCCTCCAGCTTCTCCTCCTCCCCAGTGGCAGGGGCATCTGTCATGGGACCTGTTACTCTCCTTGTTCCATTAATACCAGACCAGACCACTTTGTTAATTCAGCCCCACAACGTCAAATGTCTTGTTTGCTGCATCATCTTACCCCAATTCTTCCCTCCCCAGCAGCAGCATGCCTTACACTTTTCAGACCGGGGGCCCTTAGTATTGCCTTGTCCCATTCCCTGTTCCTCCTATCCATCCATTCATTCATCCACTCCTCTCTTTTCTATCCCAGGGACAACTCCAGTCTTTCCTTCCTCAGCTCATTTCCTCTTCCTGTTCCATGACATTATCGTTTGTCTGCAAAATACATTATCAATCCATTCTGTCCTATCAAGAGGGTGCCAGGAGTTACTTCATATTTCAGGATGGCCTTATCAAGTGTGAAATGACTGATGGTTGGAGCTACAGATAGTCACAGAAGTGCTTTAACCTGGGATTGTGACAAACAGATGGCAAGGAATGCACGCACACACCCTTTTCCATCTTTCTTTTTGTCAATAGTTTCTACCCATAAATTATTAGAATAGCCCCGAAAAATCTGGATGTGATTGAATACCATCTTCAAAACTACTACTTCATGAGTAAAGAAGCAGACAAACTGACAGATTTTTTTTTTTTTAAGTGACTGAAAACTCCTAAAGTGGTGCTAGTAGGGCTCTCCTACAACTATTTTCAGCTTTTCTGAAATTCGTCTTTTTTCATAGTGTGTGGTATAGCCATGCATTTTAAAGGCATAACTAAATTAATTTTTTGCCACTGGCTTTTCCTTCCTTTGCAGTTATATGCCCCAAGGTTTGTAACTGAGAAGAGTTCAACTATTCACCACAGAAAAGTGGTTTCAGAATTTGCTGAACCATAAAGTGTTTTTGTCCAAAAATACAAAACATGGCAGGGAAAAATATGTTACCAAGAAGAGAGACTTCAGTCCCTCTGTTAGAGTATTCCTATACGTTTTCTAGAATTTTTATTACCACTGGTATTTTGATAATGACCATAAAATCTGCTGCACTCACTTAATCCTCCCATTATGTGTAAAAGAGCAATACTACATGCTTTAGGTTAATTAGAGCATAATTCCCCAAGCAACATACATATGCGCTGGCACTAAAATGAAAACTTTAAGCTGGTTGGCTGATTTTAATGCTGCTTTATCATTTACCATCTGTCAAAAAACAAACTAGTAGACTATTCTGTTCCCTTCCGACCTCTTGCAGAGATAACACTCACTAGAGAAACACATGGTTTTATCAGGAAGATTTGAATTGTCACCCAGTCTTCTGGTTTTGCACAACGCTAAGTACTGCACGCAAGGTGCTGAGCACCATGACATACCATTTGGTCATGAGATTTCTTTTCAAAATTGGATGTGTTTAATAGCTTTCTGTAATTTCCATGCATCTATGATAAACAGGCAGCAATCTGTGCTCTATTCAGTAAGTAACATTGCTTTTCCTTCAGTGTAAGCCCTTGCTCAGAATCCCACGTGAGCAGGGAATATTTAATACTTAGGCAAACTGCCTGCAATAAAACTATTTTGAGCTCTCTTGTAGATGATCTGCCCTTTAGATTAGTTCAGGTTCACACAGCTGCACAACGAATAGAAATATTTCACAGCTCAATAAATGTGGCAGCTGGTATTTTGATTCATCTCAGAGCAATTTCACCGGGAATCAATAAAGTATGGTGCTCATTTTGAACAAAAGAGCACGTTTGATGGGTTATCATCATTGTCATCGTGGTCAGCTTCTCGCAGCCTAGAGATGAATGAGTGTCTCAGAGTCTTACCTATTCTCATCTTAATGTACACATTGGCATTTTACTTCCCTATCAGTTATGAGCTCACAAGCACTTGTAATAAAACAAATAAACAAAAGAAACCAGAAAAAGGATGGAATAAAAAAAGATAAAAAGTGTTAAGCCTTGCTTGTATAGAAAACAAAAAGCACTTGAGGTTTCCCTTGTTTCCCAGAAGGAATTACCAAATAGGGTTATCAAATAGTATCAACACACCAGGAGTACCTCACTGCTCTAGAATCAGATTTCCATTTTGTTTTTTAAGTTCAGTGGTGGTAACTTCTGTGCTCTCTCCTCCGGTTTTAACTTGACTGTTTTGTACTTGTCAGTACCACTCTTTTCTCTTTGTCATGTTTCAGTCCAGTGGTGTCTGAGATAAGGCTCTAGTCTGTGTCAAGAACTTCATCTTGCACTTTTGTCCATAGAAATAATTCTTAAGTATTCATTCTCTTCTTCTGTTTTCTTTATGTCAGTGATGTTTCCTGTCTTTTCTGTGAGGTGTTGCTTGAAAAGCTATCGGCAGCATTTCAGATACTCCTTTATTTGTGAAATGCAATGGTAATTAATTTATTTTGTGAAGATGGAAAGATGGAACCAGGCATCATCTCTCTCAATAAAACATCATTTGAAGGCCACTGAAGGTCACGTCTCTGGCTATTCAAGCCCAAGATTGCGTTTCTTTTTAGAAAAATGAGGTTTTTTATTGGCTTTTCCTTCCTTTGCTCCCTCTGATTTAAATAGGTTTTCCTTGCGTATTTTTCTCAAGCCTAACTTTCACAGATCATAATTTCCATTAACGCATAATATAGCTAAATTGGTAACCCCATTCCTACAGTAATGTAGTTTTTACTCGTATGATCTCTTTTTAGCCTGGAATTCTCAGCACTTGGTCTTAGTCCAAAGTTATTTCCTTTTGCTAAAATGGAAGTTCATTCATCCTTCAAAGTTAGGACAGAAGAACCTCCTCTTAAAAATCCTAAGACTGTGCTTCATGGGAAACAACTGAACGGTGAAACTTTGCATGTAGCTAAGGATTTTTTCTCTGAGCAACTAAGTTAGCAAACATAGAATCATAGAATTATAGAATGCATTGGGATGGAAGGGACCTTTAAAGGTCATCTAGCCCAACCCCCCTGCAGTAAGCAGGGACATCTTCAACAAGAGCAGATTGCTCAGAGCCTCATCAAGCCTGGCCTTGAATGTCTCCAGGGATGGGGCCTCCACCACCTCTCTGGGCAACCTGTCCCAGTGTCTCACCACCCTCATTGTAAAGAACTTCATCCTAATGTCTAATCTAAACCTGCCCTGCTCTAGTTTAAAACCATTGCCCCTCATCCTATCGCTACATGCCCTTGCAAACAGTCCCTCCTGTCCCTCCCAGAACAGGAGTTTTAAGCTCTTCTTTCCTTATTTGATATAACTGATCATATCACAAAGTTAATACTTTGCAAAAAGATATGTATGAGTTAAATTTTTATTTTTTGTTTTAAATCACAGCCTTCCGAACCTGGTCTTGATGTTGGGTTAATACCACCTCTGCCCAGCTCATTTAATGGCTTGTCTCAGCAGATCTATGACGCCTCTTTTTTTTTGAGTACCGTGTCTACCACTCTCATCCCAAACAAGAGGAGGATGAAACAACCAGTCAATGGCCTTTTGACCACTGTTGATGGTATTCCTCGAAGAAACTGTAGATGGAGGCAGTAAACTTTGTTTTCTGTTCCACACTCTTGAAGAAGGGTATATATTGGCACAGACTAATACTATACCTCTTAGAAAAATTATGAAAAAAACCCAAAGATTTTTCATGATTTGTCATGAAGCCATGTTTCATTCCCATTCTGGGGATTTTTGGCTGGTTTTGGCTATCAGTGGGATAATCAAAAGGGTTTCTTGTCTCTGTGCATCATGTTCGCACTCATACTTTTTATTTTCCAGTGGGATGGATTTTGTCTGTGGACTCTAGTGGCTATTGAACACAAGTGCGGTGTGGCATGCAATTTGCCAGTTGTTCTTACAGAATCACAGAATCATAGAACGGTTCAAGTTGGAAGGGACCTTAAAGATCATCTAGTTCCAACCCCCCTGCCACGGGCAGGGACACCTCCCACTACACCAGTCTGCTCAAAGCCCCATCCAGCCTGGCCTTGAACACTTCCAGGGATGGGGCATCCACAACTTCCCTGGGCAACCTGTTCCAGTGCCTCACCACCCTCATGCTAAAGAATTTCTTCCTGATATCCAATCTAAATCTCCCCTCTTTCAGTTTGAAGCCGTTACCCCGTGTCCTATTGCTACAATCCCTCATAAAGGGTCCCTCCCCATCTCTCCTGTAGGCCCCCTTTAGGTACTGAAAGGCTGCTCTGTGGTCTCCCCGGAGCCTTTTCTTCTCCAGGCTGAACAAGCCCAACTCTCTCAGCCTGTCCTCATAGCATAGGTGCTCCGGCCCTTTGATCATCCTCGTGATCCATTATCCATTATCTGGATTGTGATTTCTTTACGTCAACATAACAGAGTTGTGTTAACTTGGTTTTGCTAGTAATTTCATATCACTGTGACTTTGGCAAGGAGTAAACAAAAATATTGTAGAAAATAAAGTGCTTTTAATGTACTGAGGGATCTTTATTTAATATATTTTTATCAACTGGGAAAAGGTTTCTTTTAGTTCTCAAAAGCCCTTGCAGCAGTAGCTTTATCTTGAATGCCGGTATTCCCCATACTCCAAACATTTTTCGTCTTTCAGAAAGCATTTTGAAGACACAGTTAAACTGTACTTACGAGAGACAAACAGTACTGTTACAGGAGCAGCTGGCAACAAAGAGAATTCTATTTTAAAGCTATATATAGGAGAAAGGGTACATTCATTTAACTTGCTGTTAAAATAAATTGAAGCTTCTGGGATTTTCCTTTTTCCTGTGGTTTTAAGTGGGAAGAAAGGCCAAGAATTTTAAAGGTATTTGTATGTCTAGCTGCCTCTAAAGCCATGAGCAAAGACATGTAAGCCAAGCTACCTTGGTAAATAACATTCTTGTTACAGTGGTAGGCTGTTGGCAGCTAAAAAAGATTCTTATTTGGCTTTGTAGTCTTCTGTCTTAGGCCTGAGGAAGAGCTTTTGTGCCCAAGAGATTTCCACATTTCAGCTGAATAGTTTTTATCTTTCTACAAATCTGTAAATAGCCACATTCAAAAATTTAAGTCCTCAAAACCCTCCTCAAATCCTCCTCAAATCCTGCCTATTTCTGGGTATGCCTACAACCATGTCGTTCTACTTCTTGCCTGGGCATCTGCAAATATATCTCTGGGAGCACCCAGAGTCACTTGCGTTTTGAGGTGGAGGAAATGTCTTGTTGAGGCCAAATCCACAGAAGTCTTAGCAATTAGAGGAGTGAAGTTGGAGATGGAGGAGAGCTTCATGTCTCGGCTCTTCTCATTTTGCTGGGATATGGATTCTCTATTTCCATCTCCCAGGAGAGCAACACAAAGCTGTGAAACAGCATCTTTATTTTTCCTGTTGCACCTGTGGAGAGAAATACAGGACTCAAAGGCCAAAAGAAAGCACTTGAAGAGACAACAAGATTCTACCCAAAGGGGACAGAGCTCACCAAGAGGAGGGAAACATCTTGTACCCTGATTTCCATCGCTCAGTCTTTTAGGCACTATGCATTGAACATTCATTGAGCTGCTACCAACATCTCTGCTACATCAGAGATTCTGGCCATTTCAGTGGGCTATAGCATCAATAGATCCCACTTGGAAAAATAAATGCGGCCATCCTGACAGTGGTCCTGGAGCAAAAGGAAATGGCCGTATGGCTGCGAACTCCTCTAAGCCTTCATGATTGCCCACTACCACCACTTCCTATTTCAAATGACTTGAACCTTGGCAACTCTTCTCCATTTGTGATCTGAACTCATCCAACATACAGACCATTAATGTTTCTAGTTGTGTTTAGCAGTAGAAAAAAAAATGCAGGAAATATTTTAATACAAAAAGGAATATGATAGAAAGAGTCTGTAGATATTTCTGTAAAAAGCAGATATCAACAGTGGCACTTCTGGGGGAGAGAAAGGCAACAGAAACAGATTTCAAGACTGAGGAGTAGACTCACTGGGGGATTTAAGCACATAAATCAAGATATCTGCTTCTGTGTTTTAGTGGCAGTATTGTTGTAGCTCAGTTTGTATTTAGTGCTGAAGTTTGATTTATCTAATTCAGACCTTTGTGTGATCAAAGAAATACTTTGAGACACATATTTATATTGCCGTGTGCATGTCACCTTCTAGACTGACATTCCATTCCTTGTGTGCCAGGGAAGTTTTAGCTGCACAACGAATTCAACTCCAGGTTCATAAATAGCCCAAAGACACTTTGCTTGCTATAATTAAAAATGAACAAATATGGCTATTATAAAGCAACTTAAAATATAGTGGGATTTCCTTTGTGATGAGTCTCCAAGAAATATGTTTTTTTAACCTCTGGACTACAGTTTATCAACCCTGGATTTGTTTTTAAAAATGCTCTTTCTCCTGGGGGGAAAAAAAAAAGTAGTGATCTTCAGAAAGAACATGGGAACTTTACAATGCACTTTTTCCCACTGTCCAAAGTGTAATGTATAGGAAATGACTGTCTACTACTGGTAAAGAAGCCAAATGTATGATTTGTATAACAGCCAACCAAATATGCCTTTATCTGCCAGTGCTTTGGAGAAAAAGAGAGAGAGAGCGAGAGAGAGATGCTTAGTGTGAATTTAGTAGAAAAACAATAGAATTTTTTTAGGGATTTTTTTTTTTATTAGTATCCCCAAAAGGCAAATCAATCAAATAACACAAATTCTGCGATCATCTGAAAAGTAACGGGATAATGTAAGTGCTAAATTATTTTTTCTTGTGTTCTGTCACCTTTCTAATTACTTTCTTATTTTCACCTCATATAGTAAAATAAAGATTTTAAGATTTTTTTCTCTATCATTTATAATCTTCTTTGAAAATTTAACATTGCTGATATAGCATTTAAATATAGGACAGCAGGCTGTATATGGAACTATAGTCAACAATTTTTAAAAAACTCCACAAACTCAATGAACAAAACCCAGGCTAAGCAAAACAATTCTTCTTCAGAAATGGAAATACAATAAAAAATTATAGGCAGAAAAAAAATCCTAAACTCGTTCTTTTGCAGACTCTCAGGCAAGGTGTTTTTGAAAGCTAAGCCGGCAGGTAGCAGGAAAGGCACCACGGGTTTTCTGCAGAAATTCCTTTCCTCCACATGTCCCTCTGGGGCTGTCCCCTCCAATCAGCAGAGTTTGAGGCCAAAGTGGTTATTCTGTAATTGTCGTGTGTTTCTCTTCTCCAGCTGGTTCCTGCCTGTCATATTTTCGTTTTGAAGAGTAGAATAAATAGCGGTTATTTCTTCTCTTGTAACTTGTTTGTCTGAGGCCAGCCACAAGGCCGTAAAACTCAAAGTGACCTAAGAAACTTCAGTTGATATAAAAAAATATTTACTTATCTGGGATTCAGACATAACTGGGACTACAGTTGGAGGCTGGGAGTCTCTCCTCTCCAATACAACATATCTAGTGAGAAACAGAGAAAGATGAGTGAGTGAAAGAAAAAATGACAGAAAAGTAGGGTAGTGAAAGAAAAAGGGACCTTGAAGATCTTCATGTCCTAACTTCAAAATGCACCTAACAGATGTTGCTCCAATGTTTTTTAAAAATACTTACTAAAAAGGTTTCACAATCTCCCTCAGTATTTTGTTCCCCTGCTTAAGCATCCTTTCTCTTAGAAATTTCTCTAATATCTAACCTAAATTTCCATCACTGAAGTTTCAGCATTTTATTTCTTGCCCCATTTCCAGTAGACACGAAGACAAGTTTCTTCGCCTTTTCACAGATCCAAGAAATATACAGAACAGAATTTTTTATTTTCATTCATTCTTAACTAAGACAAACTCCATTTCTCTAACCTTTTCTTGAAGGTCTAATTTTCTAGATTTCCAGCTATTCATGAGATTCCCCATTACAATATATCAAAATTGGCTGATGTCTTTCCTGATTGTGCAGACCACCTTTCAGCAGCTCTGAATGTCATGGAAGATTTGCTTCACTATTTCACTCAATTGACAGCCCCATCAGCATAAATATCAGTAGTTCTCCTAGAAATTTGGAGTCACGGCTAAGAGTCATCTGACCAAGTGCAGATATCTAAATCTGATCTGGTCACCCAAGCTCATTTGAGTAAGGGAAATGGGCAGTTCTGAAGTGTGATTTAAGTCACGCGAGAGAAGATGTCCACATTTGTTTAAGAGACTCTTTAGAGGAAACAGACCTAAAAATGCCTATTTTTTTTCTTTAACTACATACGGATCCTAGAGCTAACTAACCAACTTGGGGTGCAGTTGCCTAGCAGTCAGTAATCGGAACCCATAGCATCATATGTTCACAAAAAACAGGTCAGGGCAGAATTTTGCTGATTTCCCATACGTGCTTAAAGATAGACAGGCAACCATAGGATTGAACATTTCTTTAGAATATTAAAGTCAAAGGGAAAATGAGGGGACAGAAGTGAAGCAGCTAAGATTTATCACGAATTAATTTTTCCTATAGCTCTGCAGTTTGGCACATATATGTCACCTTCAATATGTGATGTTTGTTTCATCTGTAATATGCATGCAATTTTTTATAGTGCTGTAAATTTTTTTAATATCTAAAAATGCTTTTCCAGTAAACCTAATTCTCCCACTGGGAGCGCTGGCAAAATTCCCAGTGACTTGAATAAAAAACAATAAAATGCAGAATAAGGGAACAAGGCTTAAATCAAGAGTGTAAGCCAATTAGGTATTTTCATGGTTTGGCCTTTGAGCTTCTAAATATAATGCCTATTGTTCTGTTTCCAAAGGCACCAATCCCATCACCCTGGCTGACTGTCTCAGCTTTTTTCATGCCAGCACTAAGGGCTGTTTTCCTCTGTTCTGAGGCTTCAGCCAAGCACCATCATGTGTCCTTTCCATGTGTCCCTCTCTTCCCTTCAGCCACCAATGTTCTTAGACTGCTTTTTCTAATCAAATCTTTTAACAGATGATAAGAGGGCAGAACATATGCAAATTATCTTAGTGAAGTGGATACTAAATATCCGAATCAGCAACATAACTTCCAACTACTGCACTAATTAATCTCTTATTTATGACTCATTGTCAACTGTACATTTTCGAAGTGCTGACAGATATAGCTGGCACCCAGCAGTAAATAATGTTTCAATGGTCTCTTGCAGACTTGGATTCAATTTAAAGCTGTGAATTACTCAAAATAAGATACGGTAATGTATAAACACAGACAGATAAAATTATTTTATTCCATCTCAATTACTTATTTTTACTCTTTTTTTATCTGGTTACTTCTGTGTTAGAAAATTGAAAGTGTAGAATACCGTGCTCATTTTTCATGTGCTTAAACACAACCTGAGTTGTCGGATCTTGCCAGATGATATCTATTAAGCAGAAATGTTTGTCAGAAGTATCCTCATTACTCAGCAGTCAATGCCATTCGCTACCTTAGGCCAAATTGTCTCTCTGGGATGATGCACAATTAAGTAGACTATCATTGTATCTGACTAAGTAAAGTGTAGAAAGCTACCTATGAATCACTGTAGCATACTTCGCTCACTAAACTTTCGGTCTCCTACCATTTTAGCGGGGCTTTTCCTTCCTGCTCCATGGAAGTTATTCTCAGTGAGAAAATTAAACACTCCGAGGATGCGCACATTAGACATACGGCAGATTAGGCAGATCTTTCCTGACCAAACTGAAACACATGATACCTTCTCAAGGGTCTTGAAATTGATTTGCAAGGTGGTACTAAAAATGATTTACTATGTCTTTAATTATTTTTTCACAAAACTGCTTCAAGTTAACAATTAGAGAATAGAGTCACAGCTGAAATATTCTCCCTAGCTCTTCTTATTGTCCCTGTGTATAGCACAGTTCATGCCAGGCATTCAAACCTAATTTTTAAGAGAAATCAATCTAACTAGAACCATCTGAAAACTCGATCATGCAGAAGTTAGTTGATAAATCTCCTTTAATTGATTATGTCAGGAAAAAAAAAATCACTCTTAAAAGATGGCCCAAAATGAGCATGGAAGACAGACTTAACGAATCTCTCTGAGGAATGTCCAGATCTCTTTACTGTCTACAGGGAATGCCAAGACAGGTGGCTCATGCCAGAATTAAACTGATTTAGTCAGAGTTAGTTGACAGATGTAATTATCTATTTCAACCCAGGAAGATGATATGGTTCCTAATTTTTATCACTTGGCAATTGTAATCACAGAGTTGAAAGCTGGGTGGGTAGGGACAAAATTGTGAAACAAGATAAAAGAATTATTCTTATGAAAAACACTTCACAGAAAACTGCTGTTTTACAATAGTAACTACTGTTTAGTAATAGCATCCACTTTCATTAAAAAAGGCAATAAAAACAATTAAGATGTTAGAAAGGTTGATTAGCTAACTTAACAGCATTTATTTTTTCAGAACACAGGAGGAAAAGACTAGCTGCTGCACAAAGAAAGCAACCTTCATAAGTAAGATAGTTTTATATCCTGCTGTCTTTCAAATGACAACGGTTTTCCAAAACATCCATATCACTGTGGATGCAATTTCTTTAACAAACCTTTGTCTTTTTATAATTTGCCTGTCAGTGGATTATGATTTTTTCCAAATGATACACTTCTTACAGCTTTTCTTTTATCAAATACTTCTTGGTGTGTGTTTTTGACAGAAAAAAAAGAAAGCTTGTTTTCAAAACCGAACATACTCAGTTAAAAAAAAAATTGATCATTTTCCCCACTTTGTACACGACATCATGGTGAATTTGCACTTTGAAACAAACTTCATCTTTCCATAGCATATCCAAATAACATTTTTCTGTGAATTAAACAACAGCTGTAGATGGAAATAAAACCTTTTCAGAGAATTGTTAGTAAATCTCACCACATACCAGCTTTCTACTAAAGCAGCTAATGTCTTATCAAGTGCCTAAATCAAAGACATTTGCTATATTAAGTACTCGATCCAAACCCTTAGGCACTTTGTCAAGAAGTTTGTTTGCCTTAGGGGGATTTTCATTGATAGGAAAACTGGGCAAGCAGAGAGTGTTTACTAACTGCTAGCAAATGTTGAACTTCTGTTCAACAAAGAGACTTGCAGGAGACTGTCTATACTTCCTCACAAGAACTGACAGTTTACACCTTATACCTTGTTTATGCCTAGAAGAACGTGGACTGTAATTCCTCTTGCTATCTGTGGATTCTGTAAAGAATTAAGTGTTCAATTGGCTAAGACTTTCTAAAATGCCAAAAGCATGCATTTTCTTTGTGCTTTAGATACAGATCAGCATGAAAACTTGTAAGGAGTCCACTGAAACCAAAGTAACTAATTTTAGGTACTGCAGAGCTTTTGTAATACCTCATAATTTTTATGTGTCCACAGGGAAAACTGCTTTCCTAAAAGAAAGATCAAAACCCAAGGACGGGGGTTGGATGCACGGTTATAAACATGGTAAAAGAAAGAAAAACATCTGTAAGAGAAGCAATGTGTTTCTTTTGATTTGCAAACCATAGAAATATCAGTTCAGAGTAAACCAAAGTATGTCAGTGTCCATACAATCCTCATGAAGGCTGATACAGCCATGAAAGATTTCATACATCCGAAATGTAAAATGAGATAGGTATATGCATTGTCCACAAACGTAGTGCAAACACAGCTGGTTTTTTCTTCTCGTCTGCAGAATGAGGCGTCGTTAGCTTTCTTGTCTAGTCAGAGGAAAGTAAACCTGATAGTGAGCGACATGATGCGAGACTTAAAAGACTGGATGAGGTTGAGTGAAATCCACTGCATTTTTTTTTTCCCTTCACAAAAATCACACTTTCCTATATTCATTCTTTCTCCTTTCTTGTCCATTAACTTTCACATTTCCTGAACACCATTTCCTTCCTCCACAAAGCAAAGTATCTTTTGAATAACAAGAGAATAGTTTCTTTTGAAAGGGGAATCCAGGCAAGCAAGCCTGCTTTATCATGGTATCACACTAACATGAAGTCAAGAAAGCATGCTCATGCTACGCAAGAATCTACAGGCTTGAGGATGAGAGAAAGAGCTCTCCTCTAGACTAGTGTCTCTTTGAACACAGTCTCCTGTCTCTCTGCTTTTGAGCAAAAAAGAACAAGACACAGTTCATGTAATGCTAACAGAGCAGGAATTTTTGCTGCTGCTGAGGTCAACATTCACACATGAATGCAGTCTGGATGGATCTTCAACTAAACATTGCTGAGATGAACCCGTCACCCAGGAAATGTGAGCAGATGGAGGAAGCAAACGCAAGAGAGGAAATATTATTAGGTTGATGCTATTTTGTCCTCAGTGACACCATTTCTGTTCTTCCATGAGGCCCAGAAGATGAGTTTGAAGATTAAAAATACATTGATGGCATTTGATTCATTCTCTTTCTACTGTTTGCCAAGTATCTATGCCATGCACCATCACCAGGTTTGCTGACCTTGAAGGTCAATCATTCTATATTTTGAGCAAGTGCTTATTCATCGCCTCCTAAACAATAAAATCCCCTGTGTAGTACAATGTAATGAAATGATTCAAAGGCTCTCAAGCTCTTCCTATGCGCCGCTTTTACATTTCTCAACTTTTCTTTTTTCCCTCATACCTTTTATACCTTTTAGTTTCTACCTTTTTTCTTGTCCTTCTTTTCTAACTTGAAGAAATACAACAGTTCAGACCCCTTTCTCAAAGTGCTTCTATTACCGCAAACCCCTGCCCCTTTCATTAGGCAGACATTCATGCAGTAGGTAGGAATGAAGAAGGACCCAAGTGAGAAAATTAGCCCCATAAAGCCTATGACTTTTGAAGCAGTTGTAAATATATTGATACTAAAGATAGGTAGTCTTCAGAACACAGCTCCAACCTGCGCTGTCCCATGATTACAATGAATACTGTCAAGCAAATCTGTGATTTTACAGATATCTTGACCATTCCCTTAAAGACCAACTTCATTAATTACCACCTTTCTTTTCATGCCTGTCTTTCTAACACATTCTTTCTTTCTTCAGTGTCCCCTACAGCATGATTAAATTTTAAATCCGGTAGTGGTAAAAGCAGGGTTGTCTTTGGTGATACGTAGTCTCTGTTCCCTCTAAAATATCCAGAATCCTACTGTGAGTAATAAGATCACTGGCTTCAGGAAAACTACTGTTTTCCTGGATTATTATTCTCATGTTCTCACGAAATCAGGAAGATGCCACTGAGATCAGATTTCAAAGAATCTTTCTCTTCTAAGATTTCTAAATGTAGAACTGCATTTCAAAACACTCAGCTTGTTTTAAACCCACTCATTAAACTCTCCTTATTTTTCCCCAGGGACTTCTGAAAATTAACCCAGACGGGTGTTGGATTAATGACTGCTGGTGCATTCCTTTGTATTGTGGGCATAGAAGATTAGGATCAGCACCTGTTTTTTTTGATATTTCTGGCCAGGCGTCAACACAGATATTCAGTGACAGTACAATGTTCCTTGGTGCTGGATGCTCATGCCCATCTGCGAGGATGGCGTTGTTCCCATCTGTGAGTTCAGAGTGCCTTTGTCTACGACCAGTGATCGGTTTAATTGAGCAGCCTATATTGGAGCGAAAGTGCTGCTACTTCCCCACCACCCTCTCATGTGCCAGAATGAAGCTGTGGTGACACCTTCCTCATCCCTACTGTCACATCTTGGTATTTATGTAAGCCTCAACAGCAGAATGGAAGGAATCAGTCACTATTCACAATGACTGCTAACTGCCAAAAAGACGTATTTTTATTGCAGCAGATGATGGAGAGTTTGGGTATGAAAGTGTACGTAAGAAAGGGCTTTTTAAAAGCTGCCTAAGTGCAGGTCCAGAAGATACACAAGGTCAGGAAACACACTAAACCACTGAGGAGCATTTCTGGCTGTACTGAGGGACAACACCGACAAACAGCTAAACTGGAGGTAGATACTCTTGATCAACTGGCAGCAATGTAAGGGATTCTTTTTATTCAGCAGAGTAAAACACTGTGGCCCAAAGACCATGACACTCAGTTAAATACAAGACATAACTGGCTACATCATATCAAAAGAGAGAGGGAGGGTACTGGCATCTGGGCTTTTAAAGGCATTAAACAATATCAAAGACAGAGCAGAGCTGACTGAGGCTCTAGTACTTCCCCTGCAGTCTAGAATTTGGCTTGCAATGTGCAAAATCCAGGTATCCTGCATGTATATCAATGACAGCAGTGAAATACAAAACAACAAAATACCTTCTTCTAAGTACAATCCTTATCTCTGACCCAAAGCAAGGTATTGTCACGGAAAAGGTATTTTCAGGCATTTGCTTTTATGTACCCTCGCATTGTGAGCTCCACGATTCAGAAATGCGAACTTGAGATCCTTGTTATCCAGCTGCTTCGTTTGAGATGTGCTCAATTTTATAATCATGTTTTTAAAAGGCTTTTTTTCATTAAAGTGCTTTTGGTGGCATGCAGGTTTCAGCTGCAAGACATGAGACGTCTTTCATGAGACCAGTCTGCCTGGTTTAGTTTCTGTGCTTTCCTGCAAAGCAATATATGTATCTCTCTTGCTTTCATTTACTCTCCTTTTTGTTTTATGGAGGCCTCATTTAGTCTAACTACACTTTTTATTTGCTGATAAGGTGATTCCATAAATTATCTTACTGAAATAGGTCTTTTAATTATTTCCTCCTTCAGAAAATGTAGTTTTGAAAATTCCTTATTTCCATTACTGTGAATACTCTTTTTTATATTTCTTATGTTGTCAGATTTAATTTAAATATTATTCATGCTGTGCTCTGATTTGAATGCATTATTTAAATATGCTGACTTACATATTTTCTGATTAATTTTGGGGGAAAAAAGGCTATTACCATTAACTGTGATTCTCGAATAATACTGCTGTTGCATATTCATGCTTGTGGCGTGTGCCAGTACTGTGCAGTGCTAGGACTGTAGAGCTTTTCTCGGGAAACAGGTCCCATACAAATCAGATGAGCGCTTCTCCCGAATGTGAATGCTTGCTGCTGATACTATCAGAAACAATTAAATTCCCAGCTACTGCCAATATCCTTGGGCACCAAAGAAAAAAATTCTGTGGATGCCTTTGAAGTGGTGGAAAGGGACCACGAAAAGACAGAAAGGAAGTGGCACCAAGGAACTCCAAGGACATGTACACACTGAGAAATAAAAGCATATTAACAACTAGTTTGCGTCTACGCAGCTTTGGGGAAGCTGTCCCCACCGTGGATTTGTCCTGGAAGAATTTATTGAGAAGGTCGCAAACAGAGACAGAGAGCAAACTGAAAATTAACTGGTGTATCCCTGGGATAGAGACGCTGTCCCTAAGCCAGTGAGACTTCAGGGAACATCTGAAGCTCGGCATTTGTAAAGAGCGTAACTAGCTCTTTACAAATAGCAAGTGCAAGAACAGGAATACCAAGGCTGTTTATGATTGTTTATGCCTTCCCTTAACTAATGAGATTTCTTCTTCCCCTGTATTACAGGGGCAGGCTGCTACAGGTCTTACCATGCATTGCAGTCTATCCCCCTGAAAATTTTCACTTTGATATAGTCACGATTTTATTTTTTATGCTTTCATTTGTAATAACTACTTTGTTAGTTTATCAACCAGTGGTGATTACTCCTAAAAAAATAATTGGCAGCATCCCTTTGAAGCCTCAAAGGGGAGAGGGTGCAATAATGTAAAGAACTGCTTTAGGCCTAAAACCCAAACACTATTAACTGACAGGAGATATCTCCAAAGCCAATGGGGGGGATGAGAACGTACTTAGTGCATTACAGCGTCTGTTTCAAATAACCTTTATTCTTACCTGGGGGAGTCAATTACTTAAATACTATGTTAAGGACACTAATCTTGTTTCCATTCCTTTCAAGATATTATATTTTATTTTAATAAGTTTTTTTCATATAATAACCAAAGTTGCATTTCTTAGAAGTTCCTTTTTCACGGGATGTTTCAGCTTATGTTTAATCCTTTGGTATGTAAACTTGAGAGGAAAAACAATTTTTCTAGGGTGATTGCTGGATGTAGTGCATATTATATACTTTGCTTTCATGTTACGTGTTGTCTGATGAAGATCAGGAATGTTGAAATTCATTTTATGGCCAATAGTAAGGAGGAAAAGGGAAATTCACCGGTCAGTGGGGAAATACAGAGTTTTATAGAAAACTGGCTCAAATCCAGTCCAGAATGATTTTGATCACAGATTATGATTATCCAGTGGACTTTGTCTCTTGGTGAAACAACTGTCTGCCTCAGAGTCAACTGCAAATGCTCAGGAGGGAAGTCAGGAGCTGAACAGATTTTGAGGATGAATTACTTTCCTACGTCCAGGAGTGGGCAGTAGAGCATCAGTTCGAAAGAGCACTTCAACTATTTAATTTAGAGCAGAATTAGTGCAATTGATTTCAAGACATATAATGGGGTAAGTCACCTGTTAAAGCTAACCATAACCTCAAGGATATTTTAATTTGGCAACTAGATCCATGTTAGTGTTAAGGCACTTTAGTAAGGCAGTAGAGGAAGTTGGTGTGCTTCTCCCAGCTTATAAACAGAGGACTTAACTTTTCATTTCTGTCAGAGCACCACATTTTGCAAGCATTAAACTCACAATACAAATGCTAGAAGTAAAGGAATAGTAGTGTATAGAAGACAATTATCAAATGGCAAACAATCCACCCCATATTCGGGGAACCTAAATTGTAACTAATGTACCCTGGCACTGCAGAAACCAGACGCAAGGAAGCTATGTAGCATAAAATTGCTTTAAACATCTGTCAAAAGCAAACCGAGCTGATTACATTCTGGTTTGTTTTGCTATAAACACAGAGGTTAGTTTCTGAAAAAACATTTTAGAGGTGTAATCACATTTCTTTGACAGTGTGAGACAAAGTTCCTTGATAATGTAATATAGAAATTAAATGGCTTTGAATGAATTAAGTGGTCTTGAATGAATTAAATGGTCTTGAATGAATGGCTGGGAGCACATAAAAAGTTTGTGTTTGTGCAAACAGTGGTATGAATCAAATCAATGGGGAGAGAAGAAGGTGGCTATGGAGCTAACCTTCATGACAAGATCGTCAGTATCGCATCTCAAGGCACTTTGTAAAGGGAAGGAGTCTCCGTATTTCTTTGGGGAAAGGGAAGGATGGAGAGGGAGAAGCGGAAGAGTGGTCCCCAACTCCAGAGCCACATTTCATCTACTAGGGTGCAAATGAACAAAAGGAGTAATAAAAGTGTCACGGAGGGGGCATGGTAACTCTATTTGCCAGGAAGCTTCTCCACAATGGGAAAATGACAGTTTCTCAAATCCAATATGAATAAAACAATGTCAATGAGAAAGAGTGACTGAGATGTTTCAGGACAGAGTCTTTTGCTGAAGTAGTTAAGATTATGTCAAAAATAACTAGTAAGCCAGTGATCGAAGGATGAAATTGGCACGTGGAAGACAGTTTCAAACTCCTGCCTGTTCTCTCACAGCTCAAATGAGGGCCCAAGTTACAGAGTCCACCTCTCCTTTTGTGCTTGTACATTTTATTTAAACATGTAAATATACATTACTGAATGAGATCTTGATTCACTAGTCTTCATGGATTTATTGGAAAATATTAAATCCTTATAAGATTACCTAATTATCTCAGCCCCTAACTTCTGTTTGTCACACTCCATTTCTTTCTACTTTGCCAAATATTTCTCAGATTCAAGTCAAATTCTCTGGTCAAAACCCATGAGAACTATGATAGGATAGTTTATTACCTACAGGAAATCTGCAAAATGGAAAATCTTAAAAACGTTGATGTCAAAATTTCTTTTAAAGTATGGGATAACCATCTCCTCCTAAGGAGAAGCCAATGAAACAAGCCTGCTTTTTCATGATAGCACACTAACATGAAGTCAAGAAAGCATGCTCATGCTACGCAAGAATCTACAGGCTTGAGGATGAGAGAGAGCTCTCCTCTAGACTAGTGGCTCTTTGAACACAGCCTCCTCTCTCTGCTGTTGAGCAAAAAGGACAAGGCTCAGTTTATGTAATGTTAACAGAGCTCATTTTTGCTGCTGCTCAGGTCAACATTCACATGAGAATCATAGCAAATCTCTCAGAACTTGTGTCTACTGCTGAAAATGAAAGTTGCAAGAGGCATGCAGTCTGGATGGATCTACAACTAAACATTGCTGAGATGAA
>VYZM01016399.1:70192-87106 GCA_013398915.1 Dromas ardeola | reverse complement strand
GCTACCTCATCCTGATCAGGTGAATGTCAAAGAACGTCTGCTGAGGAAATGGCCTCAACTCTTCAGAGTTATGAAAGATTGCATGACCAAGGCAAAGCAATAGAAGAAAGAGGACAGAAACTCCCACAAGGGTGTAACCTGGAAGCTAGTAACCTTTGGCAGCAACAGGAGAATGGAGGAAGGTTTGTGCCAAGACCTTAGTATCAGAGGATGAACAAGTTCTACTAAGGGAACGCTCCAGAGAGAGCACTACAGAGAACTGCAGAGACTGCCAAGGCTCATTCAGAGTATTATCTGATGTTTTTCATTCATATGAGTGACACGGCTAGTGGGGACACTGAGCAGACCATAGGTGACTAAACAGTTCAGGGTTTAGGAGGACAGCAGTCTGGATAATGTTCCTCTCAGTTCTTCAGGTCAAGCACCTGATTAGTAGGAGAAAGATCCAGCAGACCAATGCCTGCCTCCTTAGCTGGTATTTTTAGCAAAACTGTCTTTTTTGTGTACATTTTGAAAAAAGGTTGTTATAAAGAGAGAGGCTCCATGTGGCAGAGTGAGAGAAGAAAGTCTGTGAAAAAAATTGCTAATCCAGTGAGGAGGGCTTTAAATAAGGTTCATCAGGGAACAGGGACAAATAAAGAATATACAGGTTGAGGAAGGCTACAGGGGAGTCTTGCACATACCTGCTCAGAGGGAAGGATATTCAGAGACATCAAGAGGCTGCATAATTGTACACTGATGTAAGAAACTCAGACAACTACCCTGAAGAATTGGAATTCCATGTGAAGTGACAGTGCAGTAGAGTGACCAGAAGAGAATTGCAAAGACTTGGTGGGAAAGTACACATGGCTCTCATGGATGGCTGTGGGCTGTTTAGAAAGGATAGAAGGGGAAGATGAGGAAGGGGTGTTGCACTGTGTATGCAGGAACCCAAAGCTCCAGGAAACTGCACACGTTGTGAGTAATCTCTGGACCAAGATCAAAGTGAAAAGCTGCACTAATGATGATGTGCTGGGAATCAGTTACAGGATCTTCCAAGGGAAACAAAAGGATGAAGCTATTTTCAAGCAACTACTAGAAGTCTCCTTATAGCAAGGTCTTACCCTTATGAAGGTTTTCAATGTTCCAGACATCTGTAAGGAAGATGAGCTCAACATGAGTTCCGGCACGCCAAGAATGTTCCAGGCTGCATTTTGAGACAGATTCCTAAGGTAAACATAAAGGGCCAAACACAGACAACGTTCTACTTTACCTCCTGTTGACTATCAATGGAGAGCTGGTGTTAAATGTAGTCACAGGCACAGTTTTGGCTATAAAGAAATAAGAGATTACTGAGTTAGGCCTCTAGAGGCAGACAGTGAAGACCCAACAATTATGAAATGGTTATGCTGGAGGCATGGCTTATTCTGGGGAGAGGTCCAGTGGGACAGTGGTAAGGGTAGTTAAAGTTCATTTTACTGGAGAACAAGTTTTTATTCTTCTCTAGTGAGTCCAATAAGTTTTAGCTTGGGTGTTACGTGTAGCTAACTTGTGAAGTGTTACCAACAAAGCTTAAAGCAGATCCCTTACTTCCATTTCTCAGTCTTTTCCTTTCCTAACCCTGGTTTTCTTGCTGCTTCTGCACCACATCTATTTCTTTCACTTCCTTTACACATCTCTCTCCTTTTTCTTTATCCTTTCAAGTTTTCAATTATTTAAACATTTTCTTAACAGCAATAATATTCTTCATAGTAGCCCACTTAATTTTTTGCTCTACTTAACCTTTGCAGAGGTGGGAAGAGTCATCAAATATTATGAGGGATCAGAAGCGGAAACAGATCATGAGGACTTACTGGATTGGTGGCAGAATCAGCAATTGCAGAGCACTCAAAATTCAATACTGTCCAGACTTCTGAACCTTGTGAAGGAGAGGAAAGAATGGGAGAAAGAATAGCAGGCCTTCCCTCATCCTGGAATATCTGCAATCCTAGTAAACTGCATTCAAAGGGGACTCACAGTAATGAAAGAGCATGACTTCTGCCTTGTTTTAATTAATCAGGTGTGAAAGTCCTAATGAGAAAGCACTGCTAGCCTCCAGAACAACATATAGTCAAATAGGAAGCCTGCTGTAAAGTTACAGGTACAGTTTCTTACAGTCATGCAGATCTATAGAAGATCATGTACTTTTTGTAATAAAAATATAAAAGGTACACATGAAAGAAATTTACATCTGATCTTGGCCTTAGAAAAGAAAAAAATAAGTTGCTCTCATGAGAAAAATGAAATAAATGTACAGCCAGGTATAATGTAATACTTTGTATAATGTAATATTTTATAATTATTGAACTCTTCAAGAATGATCTCACACACAAATTTTTAAACTGATTTATTTTCTTACTTACTAAATAACACAGAAAGAGAAAGTTTGCAAGTGAAAATATTTTTTTTAAATAACAACTAACTTTATTTAATAACTTAATACAAAAAGATGACTTATATTCCTTGCCTCTCACCTTAGCAGAGAAATCTGTATGAAGATACAGTTATATTCTCAGAAGATGTTCCCAGTTTCCAGTTGGAGATGGAGAGCTTCTTTTTCCATCAACATTAGATCTGTTTAGAGGGAAATAAGAAATGAAGGCAAGTAGAGATCACAAGCAAAATATTAGTATAAAAAGAATAGTATAATTCTCTTGTCCTTCCTTTCTGTTTCTTCCTCTAATGGGGTGCTGTGCTGAAGCAGTCAACCATCTCTAGAACAGCAAGAAGCAAGAACCTCAAATCTTGGCTCCTTCTGGTTTGAAAACTCAAACAGGATGTGGTTTTCACAGGGCTGCTTCAACAGAAGATGTAGGCTGAATCTGACTGCTATTTACATTATAGTCAACTTCGTAGTCTGTTTTCATTGAATGGGGAAGAAGAATGATGGCACGTTATGGAAACAGGTGAGGCTTAAGTATAAAAGATTTGAGAGAAGATAATGTGCGAGATGACAAAAAGGAGGAAGCAAATCTGAGAAACTGTCATATGCATAAAAGAGCAACAGAATATTTCTGGTGGAGGGCTGGAGGAAAGAGGACCAATTTTCAGTAATATTACGGTGGAGCTGCCAATTTCATCATCATGAAGGTATAAGATGCACCCTTCCTCTGCAAACTTGGTAATAACAAGGCTCAATTTTTACTTATGTTTTGGAGCATAGACTTTCTAGACTTGCAGAAAGTTGTGTGTGTGAGCATATGTGCCAAGACTGGACTCTACTATATGATAAATGCATGAGATATGAGGAGGCTCTGCTTTCTTTTACTGTGACCAGAGAGAAGGATCCTTTACTATCAAAAAAAAAAAGATATAATTATCCTCCCTAGGGCATTTCATTACCACCCCTGGCTTTCAACCTCAGCCATGGACAGACTTTGCACTACTTAGTAGTCTGAGATGGAAAGAAGATGTAGAATTCCCAAAGAAAGTAGGATTTTTGTTAAAGAATTTATTCCTATTGAATGATCTTTCCCCCAGCACTTTTATTTCCAGGTCGACCACAGAGAATTCACTGATAACAGAATAACATGCCCTTTGGTCTAGTATGCATTATGAATGGGTAGTTTCAAGACTGCAGCTATGCTCTATGCAAGCTTTCTGTACAGCAGAATACCATAAATGCAGAAGGATGAGGTAAGAATGAAGCTGGAGGATTCTCTGCTGCATTCCTCCTTACCCTGTAGCCACTACCTACCACAGATACATACTTTTTTTTTACTCCAGTGATCTTTCTGTTATCAGCTGTCTCACATGTGTGTAACTGGGCTATAGGAGACTATTCCCTGAGATAATGAATGACAAAGCTTAAAACCCACAATTATTCCATCCATAATGCCTGAATATAATGTTGAGTTTTTCACTTATAGAACCTATAGAAGCATTATTGTTTACCTTGACATAGCTGATTATTAAATTTGCTGTGATATAATGGTCTCTTCTGGGTTGTTGCAGTATTATCAAGTTTCTGAGAGTAACATGTTACTATGATTGGAATTTTTGGTGGAATGTAAAAAAAAAAAAACCTTTAAAATGGTTTATTTCTAAATGAACTTATTTGGACTTTTTACTTTATCCATACAAACCACTATTGATATAGAACTTAATTATACTTCTGAGAAGTTTTAATTGCTAAAGTTTTGACCATTTCCTTATCAGAGAGAAGCACTTATAGGAATTTAAACAAGCCTAATCCTGCCAAATGATGTCCTAGCATGTTCTCTACACTTTCTGAGCCAGGCTGTGTTTTTGCTAGAGAATGCTGAGATCTGGATTTCATTGTCAAGGATTGCTCTGGAAGGTAATTTTTTCCATGGGATAGACATAAATGTTTGACTTTCAAGGTCTCTATATTATAATTCTTAATCTTTTATTTTCTAAACGTGGAACAGAAGGTGTAGCAAAAATGTGTGAAATGTATATTCTGAGGGAGAGATGAGTAGGAAATGTATCATAAATCTTAAACGTGCATACAGTTACCAGGTGTCCACATCCTGGAAAATCTGACATTTTATGTTTACATTTTCCTTTGTTGCCTCACACTTCCAAGAAAGAAGCACCTATTGGAATGCCGATCAGAGAAAGAGGATGAAATGAGGACTTCATGTTAATAGCATACAGATTTACTCACCCATGGGTCACTTGTACAGGTAGCCAAATAATGGTACACACCTGAATTTACTTCTCTCTCATGGCTGCCAGGTAGGATATATGAGTGAAATAAGAGATCTTTGATTCTTAAGGATGTGTTCCCACTGCTTACTTCCCCGTTTTATTGACACATGCAACAGAAGCCAAGATTAAAAGGTGACTGTTTAGCAGTACCCTATAAAGAATTGGACGTTCTTGGACCTTGTGTGATACAGCTTTCCTCTTTCAGACATTTCGATGGAGAGATGACTGTAAGACTGGAGCTCAGCAACTGACACATTTGTCAAGCTAATGAAAAAATAAGAGCCAGTTACAACTGATTGATAATTACTACTAGGGCTCCCTATGAAGATTTCCTGAGGTCACTAACAGGAAACAGGGTAGTTTTATAAATGTGATGTTCAAGAGAGCAACACAATACACATAAAACATCCAATATGCTCAACTGACTGTGGGAGGTACTAATCTAAATGAGATAGTAAACTAAATGGGATACACAACTCCCATCTCAGCTAAGCATAGATCTGATGTCCTGGTCAGGAACTCATGATTAGTTCTGTTTACTTATAGATGACAACAGATAGATTAGACCTCAAAGGAGAAAATAATAGCCAGATATTAGTTCTCTTTCTCCTGTCTTCCCCCACTCCTTATTCTGCCCAAGGGATCTAATTCTTTTAACTACTGTACTACACTCATAACACAGAAGTTGGGGGCAGATTGCCAAAAAAACAGAGCAATGATCATCAAAAGATCTCCAAAGCCATTTGAGTGGATTCTGAGCAAGGATCTAAGGCTATGTGCTCTAATGGTTCTCTAATAATTGTAGAGAAATTTTTGCGTTGTCCATTTAAATGTATTGGTTGTACTCCTTTTCCTGGAAAAAAAATAATCATTATTTAGAAAATAAAGGGATTTTATTTTAAATTTTAAATAAGGGGATTTTGCAGGGCTAAATTCTTTTATGTGAATAGTTGTTAGAAATCTGTGTGAAACCAGAATACATACAGGAACTTAAATTCAAACCATCTTTTTTGGATGCCTGTAGTAAAAACCAAAGTTTTAAATCAATCTAAATGTGCAATAGTACTCACAATTCTATTTCCAAAAGTGAATCCAACTTACTACTATAAAAATAATACATGGGGTTTTTCATACTTGTTAGTTTCTGACAGCTCTCTTCAGCCAAAGTGCCAGGATTCATTTTTCCTCTACCATTGCTTCACTTAAAAACTTTTTCAAACATTGTGTTTTGTTGTTGTTGTTGTCATGAGGCTTGCTAGGCCACACATTCACCTCAAAAAGAAAAGGGAAACATTATCTCTTACCTCCACAATGATTTTAGATACAGAAGTTCGTAGTGCTAAGATTACTCAAATGCCTTTTACTGTCCTCTGTGACACACAATGGTGAGGTGACTTTGAAAGCAAATAGGTCCAACTCTTCTGATTTTAGAAGGAAAGAAACTCGATTTTCTGTTCTTAAGTTTAACTATTAGATTATAAAGGTGTTTCTCGGAAGTATTGACCTTCACTGCATAAGGACCCATAAGGATCATCAAATCTGACTCCCTGCTCTTTGCAGGACTACCTAAAACTAAGCCATATGACTAAAAGCATAACCCAGACACTCCTTGAATACTGACAGGATTCTCAGCCCTCTCTTCTCCCAGCTGAACAAACTAAATGACCTCAGCCTCTCCTCGTAAGAGTTGCCCTTGAGGCCTTTCATCGTCTTGGTCACCTTACCCTAGACACACTTTCATACTTTGATGTCCTTCTTATATCGAGGAACCCAAAATTGCACACAGTACTCGAGGCAGGGCTGCACCAGTGCAGTGTAGCGTGCTGGATGCACCCCAAGACACACTTGGCCCTTTTGGCTGCCAGGACACTGTTGACTCACATTCAACTTGCCATCAACCCAAACTCCCAGATCTCTTTTTGTGGCTGCTCTCCAGCCTTTTGTTCCCTAGTTTGTATGTATAACCAGAATTACCCCTTCCCAGATGGAGAATCCTTGCACTTGCTCTTGTTGAATTTCATACTGTTGGTGGCTGTGCAGCTCTCTAGTCTATCCAGACCTCTCTGTAGGACCTCTATACCCTTGAGGGAGTCCACAGCTCCTCCTAGTTTAGTATCGTTGGCAAACTTGCTTCATACATATTTGATTCCTGTGTCCAGATCATTTAACGAAACATTAAAGAGCACTGACCCTAAAATTGAGCCCTGGGCTCAACTTGAGTCCGCTTAATGATTTATTATCAAATAGTATGCACTTTCAGACATTTACATACACAGCATCAACTATATAGTTAGGTCTAAGATGTGCATAGAGGATATTTCGGGATTGAAATATTATGATTGTTTGGGTGGATAAAGAATTCATCTTTTTCAAGATCTGAATAAAGGTACATTGAATTCGTTCTTTAAGTAAACCTGCTTTTTCAATAGATCTAGTAAGAGATATTGTCCTGAAAACCTTTAAAATTTAGATATGTTAATAGCCAATAACAATAATACTGGTTTGCACAGGTAGGAGTTTGACCACTGAGGGGGGATCTTATAAATGTTTATAAATACTTAAAGGATGGGTGTCAGGAGGATGGGGCCAGGCTCTTTTCAGTGGTGCCCGGCAACAAGACAAGAGGTAATGGGCATAAACTTGAACATAGGAAATTCCATCTAAACATGAGGAGGAACTTCCCTACTTCGAGGGTGGCAGAACACTGGAAGAGGCTGCCCAGAGAGGTGGTGGAGTCTCCGTCTCTGGAAATATTCAAAACCCACCTGGATGCGTTCCTGTGCAACCTACTCTGGGTGACCCTGATCTGGCAGGGGCATTGGACTAAATGACCTCCAGAGGTCCTTTCCAACCTCTATCATTCTGTGATTCTGTGAGGTAAGGAAAATGAAAAAGAGGGTTTTTAAAGAACATTAAAGAGGGATAGTAATTCTAATAAATGTTCTCAGCTTGCTCTCTTTTGCAGCTTGTGGCTAGTGAATGTCATCAACTGCAATACATTGTATCAATTAAAAGATTTTTTAATTTGTCCTTTCATGAATCATTTGCTTACCTACCATCTACTTTTCTTCCACATAGTTTTTTCATTTCAAATTTCTGCCACTATGTATGTCACAGATAGAGTATAATATTTCTTTTGAGGAAATGAGCATTTCTAAATTTCTAAATTCATTCTCTTTTATCCATGAAGTTCAAACTTCCTAAACTTTAAAAATATGATGCATTCAAATTTCTTTTGGTCTTTTACTGTTTCTTCATGTAATTCAACTATTACTTTTCTGAATGTCTATTCAGGAGTTCCTATTTGCAAGGAGTTCCTAGACAGAAATCTATTTGTGTGTGTATTAGTACATATGTATCTTGATGTACTATCTGTGTGACAAGTATTCAGTAAATCTGGTGAATACTATGCATATAACATTTATTGTGAATGCATTATACATTTTGTCTGTGTATTGTGCATACTCAGCATTTCCAGAAATTTTGAACAAGTGTTGAAATCTTTTAATTTTCACTGGGATGAGATTTTCTAACAGAGAAAGAACTGTGTGAAACTGCATTGTTTCATTGTTCTTGAGGTTTTGGAGTGTTCATTTCCTGATGGACTATGTCAACTCTAACAATCAGTGTGAACCTAGAAATGTGGATTTGTAGAGAGAAGCCGTTCACATTGAGAACCTAATGTTAATACTGCAGCAGTTCATAGGTTTTATACTTCAGACAATTGGAATCTATCTTCTGGGTTTGTTTCATCCAAAATTCAGTTCATATGTTCCTGGAGTGCTCTGTGATATGAACCGAAACATGATAAATGGGGACAATTAGAATGTTTCCTTCAAGATCACACTCCTGATCCAAATAAAAATCTAGTGTAGATACATCTATAGACTGTTGGTTATGCTTGTCTGATTTCCTATTTCTTGCAAATATTTTCCAAATAACTGTTCTCCTTTGCATATCTTGAGTTTTTTCTTTCAACAAATATTTATGATTTTGTTATGTGGAACATTTTGAATTAAGTTTATAAGAAATGCAATGAGTTCAGTTATATTTAGAGGCTTATAGAGTTTGGTTGAAAAAAAAAAGACTAAATTTATCTCTGGTTCTTGGAATAATGTTCTTTTTCTTGTAAAAATATCATGTGGCAGAGGCATTTAGATGCAATAAGAAATGGTGATTTTTTTTTTTTTTCAGGTTTTATAGAGGAAGAAAGGACAGACTTTTACCTAAATGTCAAGGAACATGGAGTCTGGACAGTCACAGATTATTTCCTTGTATGAATGACATGAGAAATGATAGTGTTGTTGGCAGAAATTGAGCACGGCAAAATGAATCAAAAGGTAAACTATGGAGCTTAGTTAGTGATGGGTAAAAAGAGTAACAGAATACATGGTGTTCTGTCAGTGGCATACAAGAGACTTCATCTTTTTGGAGTCCCTGTGTCTCCGAACAGAGTAAAACAAAAAATGACATCATGAAACAGTTGACAGATGGCTTTTATGAACTGTAGAATAAATTTGACACATAATGCTTTTGAAGAACACTGTATGGAATAAGCCAGCTTGGAATATTTTTTAGATTAATTGTTGTGACTGTGATCTTCCACTATGGTTATAAATATTCTTTATATAATTTTGGGTTGTGTGTTTTCCTTTTGAACTTTCCCTTTGACAATAAGACTTTATTCTTAGCATGCAATTTAGACAGCTTATGCTTAATGAAATGTAGCATGCTTTTTCTGGGTCTGACATGTTTTGTATTGTGTGGCCTGTATCTTATGTTTCAAGACGTCTGTGTAAAAATAAAAAATAAGCAAGAGAGCTTGTGGTTTTTTCTTGCTGTTAAACCATATCTTACTCATTGCTGAAAATATGATTTTTAAAGATCTTTATAATCTATTACCTCAGTTTCATTGTCCATTGATTTAGACTAAAATATCTTTCCAAACATTAATTTTGACATGCATCTATAGTGATACAAGTAATATCCTTAGAAAGTAAATGAAAATTGTTTAATAGCCAACATATGCAATTCTGTTTTGGGTATCTTTACGTTATTGTAACCTGTTGGTCACAGCTTGTGCAGTACTGGATAGAACTCCAACATTTTAAAAGAAAATTAAGTAAAATTTCCAAACTGAGTTATGGGAATAGTCTTCGTTTCTTGCTTCTACCATACATACTCCTCTACTAGAGCTAAACATAGAAGTATACTTGCCACTTAAGATTACGCAAATATAAACTGAAAACCTCTTAAAAATTTGAAATATTAAACCCCAAAATGCTCATCTTTATTCTTGCATTAATTCTGGGATTTTTTAAAACTTTTAATAGAATTATTAAAAAAAAAAAAAGGGAAAAAGAAAAAAGTTGTGAAGTCCTTTAACAGAATTTAAATGCAAGTGAGACTGAAATAATTGTTGTTAGAGATCCAGATTAAGATTGGATGGATATTATTCCTTGTTTGCTTTACTGGGAACAGAATTTTCAGTATTTCTCCTTTTTCAGAGAGACATCTTTATGCTGGTAGGGATATAACTTCTTTTCTGTGTGTGCTTGTGTGTTCCATTTTAGTATGCATCATCACATTGTTTAGTGAAATGAATAAATGAAGGGGCTTTTTATTTTTAACATACTGATATATGTGGTTTATACTTTGTATGCTTTTAATTTAGTAGGGCAATACTTTCCATTAAAAGATGGCTCTCATTACAAGGAACGTTGTTACGGAACTATGTGCATTAAGTTTAATTCTCACTCAATTTAAAAGAAATACTTTGGAAACAAATGCATCAAAGTACAGGAAAGTGGTTAGTAGGCATTTTGTTTTTTAAAGAGATGAGCAAATTCATGTGACAAGTGGGGCCTCTGGGGCAAATAAAGCAATTAAATAATCTTAAATGGGATTGCAGAATCTGTGTAAATGACCCTGCTGATCTATCTGCAGCTTTCCAGCTTTCCTTTAATGACCACTTGTCCTTTCCCTGCTACTGCAGAGATTATGCATTTTTTTTCTTCTAAAGCTGACCAGTTAAATGGACTAGCTGTTTCATTCTTCCTCTGGATGCTGGATACAAAATACATGTCACTACCATAAAAAGAAATAGTCCCTTCTGAGGAATGCTTTTCACAGAACAAATTCCCTATTAGCAATTTCTATTCTTAGTGTCCAATACATATCCTGTATTGATCTTTTATTGCCAAAATCTTGCTTACATTAGTTTCAGCTTTAGGAACTGAGTTTGATGGTCTCAGTCTGATTCCTAGTGGACAGCTATGCATATCGCAAGAAAACTTCTTAGCAAATGCGACTGTGTTTCAGATGTGTAGAAAGTCTTGGTAAAGGTATAACAAGCCGAAAGGACAAAAATACAGAACTATCCACTCATTCTCCAAAGTAACATCTTTGAAGAAAATGCAGTAAGTTTCTCACAAGATTCAATTAAGCTTTTGGCTAATGTGTCAATTACCTCATCAAATTAGATTTCTATTATAAGAAAATGAATGACTGTTTCTTTATAGAATCATAGAATCTAGTTTATGTTGGAAGGAACCTTAAGGATCATCTAGTTCCAACCCTCCTGCCACGGGCAGGGACACTTTCCATGAAACCAGGTTGCTCACAGCCCCATCCAACCTGGCCTTTAACACTTCCAGGGGATGAGACGTCCACAACTTCTCTGGGCAACGTGTTCCAGTGCCTTACCACCCTCCTAAGCACTCTCCAAAGTTCTGTATGCACATAGAAGGCAAGGAAACCCACAATGATTTCTTTATCTAAAACCCAGGAGAAAAAATGATTGAATTTTTGATCATTCTGTTCTTCAAATCCTTCCTCTCTTTCTTTAAATACCCACATATCTGTATCTGGGTTAAATCATCACTTACAGAATTAGTAATTGATTTTTCAACTAATTCATGCCTACATGGATTGTAATGTTGTTAGGTCCTCTAGCCTAAACTTCTTTTAGAAGATGAATTGTCTTTATTTTTCATCTCTCCTGAAAATATTTTTTAAAAAAATTACGTAAGAGATATTTCAGGTTTTTAATTTGTTGAAATTTTATAGTTACAAGGGAATATTTTCTTTTTTTTTTAATACACAATGTGTCATTGTTCTTTGAATTTTAAAGTTGCCACACTGGCATATTATTGCTCATGATGCTAAGTAGTAAGTTTATTTTTTGTTTTGTTTTGGGTTTTTTATTTGGTTTTGTTTTGTTTTGTTTTTAACACAGAAATAATGATTAAATTTAGATTATTAATTTTAAAAAGAACAGAAGAGTAGTTGTCTGCAAGCAAAGGGGTATGCTGTAGACTTAGTGATGGTTTAAAAAATAAACAATTTACTCAGCAATTTATACGGACATTGATGAATAAACAAAGGCAGTGCTGTTAAATACAATATTTAATGAGTTAATTATACCTTAAAGCCCTATAATTCTCACTCATGGCGAAATAGCTGTTTCTGGGTCAAGGAGTATGGTATTAGACCCTCCAGAAGTTCAAATTTTGTAAGTTACGTAATTACTGAGCCCTTAGGGTTTGAAACATCAGTCTCTTGGCCTTTTAAACTAGGTGGCATGCTTTTAGCCTTTTGTCTATTGTGCCAAACTCAGTCATTATTGTCCAAGCCAGTTGGACACAAAACGCAGGGCTGTCTGGCTCTTCTGGCGGGCAGAGCTTCCCAGCTGGCCTGTCTGTAACTGGTCTCTGCTAGATCTCCAAATAATTAGCAATTTGGCCCTGATGAAAGGCTTTTAAATAGGAGGAGGTGCCTGAAGCAGACAGCAAAACACTGCTGGCCCTTTCCCGTTGTTGGGCCTAATAAACATAGATGGCACGCTCTTGTTCCCTAATTCCTTAATGTTGGGCTTCTACCCGCTCTGAGTCTTACAGGAGATTTCTTTTGGAGAGCTGACCATGGTCCTGACAGAAGTTAAGGACAGAAACTGCACAGCTAGGTATTTTGATAGCTTTTTTTTTTTTTTTTAACCAACAAAACCCCAAAACAGCAACACTTCTTCTCCCTTGATAGATTTTGAGTGGATGTGCAAAGGACATTTAATATGCACAGCTATTCTATGTAATCCACATGTGGAGTTAAAAGTTTAGGCTTCCTTTGCAGTTAGTGGGTAGAGCAAACAGGACTGTAGTTCTGATGCCTTGAGATAGTGATAGTTCATCTCCCTCACATTGTGTGAATATATTTTCAGTAGATGAGCAGGTTCCATAACACGTGAATGGTGCTTTCCTAAAGTACCTTTGGGACATCAGTTAAAAATAGTTTATGAATGCTCAGGCATCTATATACTTTAATGTGAATATTTTAAGCTTAAGGATAAAAGGCACGGTTTTTAGGCTGCAAAAACAACATACTTTATGCATGCTAAGCCCATTTTCAGGTGGGAATTATGCTCCAAAAATAGGATCTGCAAAAGTAAATTTAGTATGAGCAAGTCAATGGAAATCTTGAGGAAAAGGATGTGTTTAAAAGAATTCAGGTGCCCAGATTTTTTTTTCCCATCCATAGCAGAAATTCTCAAATCTAAAAATTGTCTTTAATTTTTAATTTTTATTTAATATGACATTTTTATTTTATTTTATATCATGTGAATATACTTCTAATATAAACATAGTAGCACACTGGTGTAAATATTCACTAAGGACACGGAAATGAGTGGTTAAAAGTGCGGGTGGCAATTGCATTGAAAGTTGAGCCTTTAACATCCTAGATATATATTCTCTCTAATGATATACTTAAAAAGATGAATACTTCCTTAATGTTGTGGGAAGTAATGGCACTAGTATGCTCATATTTCCCTCCCGTTTTTTGTGCAACACAGATATGTATGGCTAAGTACGAATTAGAAGGGGTAAGCAAACAGGTACCTGATTTATAGATCCTAAGGCATTACTTTGAGCCCTTAGCTGGTGTCCATTATCAGGCTTTTCTGGGCATGGCTATAATGAGAATTTCAGGCACCAGTACAGACTTACTGGATAGAATCTAAGTTTCTCTGCACTGAAGATTGCAGTGTGGGTTTGAATGGGGAATTACATCTTGTGTTAGAAGCCTGCAAGAACGTCTACATCATTCTACAAACCTGCCTCTCTCTTTTTAAATTGAGATGCTCCCACTTAACAATGATACCTACTCATAGGACAGAAATCTCCTTTCCTAGAAAAGGCTTCAACTGCTTTTGAATACCTATTTCTAAGTGAGACAATGTCAGGTGTTACTTCTGCCAAAGATTTGAATATTTCCATCCACATTTAGGTTTATCAAGATCCATCGCTCACGAAAGGTAGAACATAGGGACTCAAAGCTAAAACTTTCCTCCATGTTTTTTTTGTTTCCATGTAATTTGCTATAACCTTTGAACATTTTTCAGACAAATCACCTGAATCCAGATCCCAAGTATGTGCAGTATTCTGCATCTCTGTGGGATTTTGGAAATCTACAGTTATAAGTCTATGACCTGTCTTAGCCACAACTTTTCTTATTTCTCCTGCATCGCTCAGAGAAAAGGAGAGATGATCTACATGAAAGGTTTTTGGATTTTTTTGTTATGCATATAGACTAGAAAAAAAAATTGCATAACACTTTCAGGGTAACTGCATTTTTGGAAAGTGATTTGCTAGTTGATGGTTAATTGCAAATTGATAGTTAAGTCCATTTCGAGGCAGCCAAAGTTAGAGACTTTGAAAACAATTTCCTTATTCATGTGGAGTTTAAAAGTTTACACTTTTAAAGCACTTCAAGATATCTGCATAGAGTTGTCATTTAAAATATAATATTTTCTTGTATTTGAAACTGCTAGGAAAAAATACATCTGTCCTTTGCTTCTCTTGCTGGAGTGTCAGCTGTGAGGTGGAATGCATTAGGATTTCTTCTAAGAAATGATGTAGGAACTATTCTATTAAACTTGAGATTGCCTTCACAAAGGATGACACACAGACAACCTGAGCATAATCTTTTTGACCAGTAAATCAAAAATAATCAAATTTGACCAGTAAATAAATCTTTTTGACCAGTTCAAAGACTATGCACATGAAATATGAACTTCAGTGATGTCCTGGTTTTAGCAGCCAGATGACAAGTCATCTTTTGCATTTTTATATTTTGTGTTATTCTGACTCTCTGTCCCTGAGGTCCCATTGAGTCTGAATTTTGGTGCAGTGTAGCTAACACAATGGGTCATATTTTTCCATTAGATATATAAAGCCAGAAAACTTTTTGACGTCAGTGGGAGTTCTGTGTATGGCCATGGTGGGGGAGAATTTGTCCTGCTGTGGTTTCCCTATATTATTGTGTATTTTCCAACAATATTAAAAGGCAGCCTCTGTCTGTCTTTCAAAATGCAGCTATGCCACCCAGATTTCAGTGGCTTTGGCCGGGTTGTTACTCAGGGTGGAACTTGGAAAAGAGAAGGAAAGATTCACATGTACACAATAGACGTACAATTTTCTTATAGGAAAACTGCTGTTCACATGCATGGCGGGTGGAATGATTTCCCAGTTTAGCAGTTAAGTAGACTTTTTCACAGTACCATATGACACCACAAACTATGTCCCCACATCACAAGTCTCTCAGAAATTATGGTGTAAACTGATACGTAATACTTGAAGCAAAAGGAAGATGACAAATCAATACTTTGTATTGACCAACAGAAAAATTACTTTACAGATATTCTGGCCCATAGATCCATTGAAACTTACTGGTTTGAGTGTAAAGTCATTGTTTTAACAAGTCCTGCTTTACAATCCGTCAAAATAAAGCACGTGTAAAGCATGTGCACTTTATATAATTTTCTCTTCTGGTTTGGCTTCACAGACCAGGGTTTGAAAGGTGTTCAAACTTATAGCTTTGTTTAATTACAGTGTTTTAAATAAAACTGATATAGTCATTCACTTATCATGTAACTGACTTCCAAGATGCTTTATATGCACATTCCTTATCAACTATACTGTATGTTTTTGTAAATCTTATCTTTCTTTATTTCAGTGGATATGAGCTAGCATTGATATTTGTCATTTACCTTTTCCTTCTACGGTCTGATCACCGGTGAATATGTTAGACTGACGGAAGCATTTAGAGGACAGTATGAGCTCAGAAGAAAAAATTATTTTCTTCTTACAAAGATAAAGTCTAGTAAGAAGACTATATCATATTTTGATCAGTGGATTGGGGTATAACAAGAAAAAAAAAGATACAATGAAAACTATTCTTAACAGTGTCTGTACTTGACCTAAGAAAAATTAGTGAATAATTATCACATTTTCAAATGAAATTACACAAGTTAGAAAGCTGAACAGGTATTTGTTTTGCTTTTGGACTGTTACGGGTTTAAGCCCTGGAGTTATGGAAGGCTACCCTTTTTTCTCTTTTTCCATGATATTGCCTGCTACAATTAGATTTTCCTATGCTTTTCATTTAGACCTGTATATATATTTAGGATCTCATATCTCCTTGTTTTTTTGCCAATGATTAAGAAATGACTAGAAGTAAAAATGTGAGCATTCATATTTTCACGAGTCTTGGTCTGATACATTTGAAATATTTCCTTTTCTTTTTATCTGGTTCCAGTTAATTTAGGTTTCTATTTAAAATTAAATACTTACGCATTATCTTGAGCACAAAGGAATTCACTTGTTCATGTGATTCTGAAAAATTTGCAGTTGTAAAAGGAAGGCAGGCTTATGGCTGCCTACTGGTAAAAACATCAACAGACAAGGGGAGAACAACCGACATTATTTACCCTGACCTGACCAAAGCCTTTGACACTGTCCCGCATGCCATCCTGGTCTCCAAGCTGATAAAATATGGGTTTGATGGATGGACAATTCAGTGGATAAAGAACTGGCTTGACGGCTGCACCCAAAGAGTGGCTGTCAATGGGTACATGTCCAAGTGGAGACCAGTGACAAGTGGAGTCCCTCAAGGATCAGTACTGGGACCGGTCTTGTTTAACGTCTTCATCAGCGACATGGACAGTGGCACAGAGTGCACCCTCAGCAAGTTTGCCGGCGACACCAAGCTGTGTGGGGCAGCTGACACGCTGGAGATAACGGATGCCATCCAGAGGGACCTTGACAGGCTGGAGAGGTGGGCCCATGCCAACCTCATGAAGTTCAACAAGACCAAGTGCAAAGTCATCCATCTGGGTCAGGGCAATCCCAAGCACCGATATAGGCTGGGCAGTGAATGGCTTGAGAGCAG